>ML677383.1:4816253-5068190 GCA_007922305.1 Dermatemys mawii
CTCCTGCTGAGCTGCAGTGGCTTGCAACAGTGCTTTTATTACGTCCTCCATTGTAGTGAGAACACCCCAAACCTGGTGCACTTTTTTGTTTGTTTGTTTGTTTTTTTGTTTTTAAACCTCTCCCTTTCTTCTGCCGCGCAGTGAACAGTAAGTCAGAAACTCCCACTCCCGACACCAGTTGTGACAAAGCTCCAAGTCTGTACTTGTGGGTCCTGCGCTTCCTGGCAGATTTAGGGGCCTCAGAAACTCATCTAGGCCCCAGAGTGACCTCCCTTTCTCAGTATAATTGGCAAGAGTCACCACCTAGTGAGTTGCCTTCATCACAGGCCAGTATGGAAGATGGAAAAAGCGGGGGGAGCCCGGGCCCGCCCTCTACTCCGGACTCCAGCCCAGGGACCCTAATAGTATCAGCTAAGATGGCTGACCTTTTAGGCACAAAACACAATACAATTCCCTGGGCTACTTCCCCACAGCAGTCCCCGTTTCTTCAAATTCCACTTCACCCTTACCTCAGGGCCTCCTTCCTTCAGTATGATATGTTGTCCTACACTCAGTCTCACCAACAGCATAACTTCCTTCCACAGCTCCTGACTCCCACACCCACCTGACTAACTGGGAGATTTTTATCTGGTTTCAGCCAGTCCCTGATTGGCTTCAGGTGTCCCAATTAGGCTAGCTGTTTCTACTCCTTTCTAGAAGGTTCTTAATTGGCCCCAGGTGTCTTGATTGGCCTGGAGTAGCCTTTGTTTGGCTATCCAGGGAACAAGGACCTGCACATCCTGAGACTAATATACCTGCCTTCCAGCACTCTCCTATATCCTTCTGGTCTGACTCCGTCACAATTCACATAAAATGTACCCATAATTACACAATGATCTTCATCTTTTATAGACATATTATACAAAGCTCCTGCATACTTCTCAGTTAGAGTTGATCTATATCTCTGTTGGCTAGGTGCTTGCCCTGCCCACTGGCTTAATGGGTTTATTTAGTGACTTATCGTTGTTGTTATATCCATTTCTCAGCTACTTCCAGGAAGCAACCTATAAGTAGTTCGTCAATAATTGACGTATAATCTGGCAATAAAAACAGAGTCTGTGTTGCAAAAACATCTAGATGAATGAACTCATCTGTGCTGTAACAACCATAAAAATTAACAGCGGACACTGATGTAACTTGATTTTGAAGTCTCTCAAAGGGCTCCACACAGCCATGGATGACTGCAAACATGTTGTTTCACCCTGTGGTAATTCCCTGTAATTGATATGTAAACTACAAAACCTTGTGCCAGTTTGTAACCAAATCTCCTAGAAATTCAGCTCAGACAACACCAGAACCCTTTGATTTGTACAAAAACTAAAATTAAGAAAAATAAACTCATATACACAGTTCCCCCAACAAAATTGCAACGGAAACTCTGCTGCCTAAGTGAGCCAAGAAAAGGTTCCATGACTAAATTTAAGTAAGTGAACATTTATAATATATAAATTAGGAAGGGACTAGATGACTCAGCACTTTGCTTATGTGCTGCTTTAGTCTTTCACCTCCTCAACACCACTTCAACTCTTTACATGTCCATCTAAGAAGATATTCTTTAACTAAAGCTCACTGGTAGAGCTGAGTGAAGAATGTTTTTTTTCAGTTCTTTGGCAAGGCCAAAGGAAATTCATTTTCGATCAAACCGAAAACAATTTTGTTTGGCAAATAAAAAAGTTTGATTTCAGGTCAAACAAAACAATTAGTCTGAATTTTTTTAAACATTTTCCATTTTTAAAATTAAAATAAAGGAAATTTGGAAACAAAGCCACTTCCAACAGAAGAATCCCAACTATTTGTTTCGAAAATGTTAAAAAAAACCTATAGATTTTTGTTGATATTTAAAGCTTTCTCCCTCTTCCCCCTTTCACTCTCACAAAAGAAAACAATTTGTCAAAATCGATGTGAACTGTTTGGGTGCCACCAAATTTGCTTTTATGGGGCAAAAGTTGTGGGTGTGAGAAATTTCCACCAGCTTTATTCTGCTTACTGAGAGCGATGTCATGTCTAAGGCTGACTGCATGGGCACTTTTAGCCCCTGCTGTGTACAGGATGTATAAATAGTCAGTAAGCATGCTGGCCCACTCTTATGTTTCCCCCAAGCACCCTACCCTAGCCTCTGGTAAGCAGAGCTACCCTCTATATGAGACCATTGTTTTACGGGGTCGTGCCTAACTAGGCTCAGTTCCTTGCAGCTAGTGCTGCCTTCAGGGTAAGTCTACACTGCTCAGGTTTAGTGGGATTCAAGTCAGCAGACATTGGGTTAGAGAGCCAAGGGTTTGAGCATCTACACTGATTGTTGAGCCGAGGTGAAGAATTTTCTAACCTGGGCTCGACTTGGGGTTCTGACAATACCATAATAAATATAACTACTACTAATAGTTTGATTTAATTTAGCTAGTCACGTAATGCACTTCTGGCAGATGAGGTTTCATGTACAGTTGCTATTGCTAACGAAGTCCCCTTATCCAGGAACATACACAACATCTGCTGTGTCCAGTGTCTAGGTCTCGGGCAGATGGAAATGTTTTGGCAACAAAATGGGGAAAAAGAGAAACAACATGATAAAAAAAAAATCTTCCCAAAGTTTAACACATCTATATTCAGTGGTGTAGTAAGCCAAGCCTCTGCAATATGGGCCTTCAATGGACGTGGCAGGATTACAATGGGTTCTTTGGCAAGTAGGATTATACTGTGGGCATTTGCCTAATAGGAAATCATTTGCTAATTGTCCATTCTTATTGCTGAGACAAGGGGGTGAGGGAATACCTTTTACTGGACCACCCTCTGTTGGTGAGAGCGACGGGTTTCTTAAGCTTACACACAGAGCTTTTCTGCCACTCTGGGAAATATACACAGCTTAATGCAAGAGGAATATTCGGGGGAGAGGGTGATGCAGCACCACGTGGGCCAGCCCCCATGGGAGTAGGAAGGGAGTGCCATGCTTCCATGCCCACCCTGCCCCCAGCCCAGCTCTGTCCCCCAAACTCTACCCCCAGTCCTGCTCTGCCCCCAGTCCCACCCTACCGCAAACCCCACTCTACCCCCAGCCCAGCTCTGCCTTCATTCCCTCTCTGCTCCCGGACCAGCTCCACGTCTAGCCCCAGCTCCTCTCCCACCCCCAGTTCAGCCCCCCAACTCTGTCTTCAGCACAATAGGGGGATGCAGACAGGTTCTTATAGGGGTAAGTGAGGGACACGACTGCAGAAGTTTGTGTACCAATGATTTAAGTGGTGCATGGGTTTTAGGACATCCCTCGGCCCTGGGGTGGATGAGACCTGTCATTAACTGGCCCTGTCGCAGAGGGGTACTGGTGTCTGTTTATAGGAAGGGGCGCAGGTCACAGCAGAAGGGGCTGAAGAAAAAGGGAGTGTTGGTTACAGTAGATTGCAAATGGAAGGAGAGTTCTCACCGTGCCAGCCAAGGGGGGAAAGGGGTTGTGAAGGCAGCACTTCTCTTCCAAGCCAGGAGAGCTCCCCTGATCCACCCTACTTCCTCTTACTTGCATCCTGAGCATGAAGGCAGCTTCTAAGCTCCCGGGAGGGAGGGCAATACCCTGTAGTTTAGTTGCTCAGTAGGGCAACCGTCTCACCTCCCACAGGCAGGGCTCTTCAAACCCCCCAAGGGTCAGACTCCATGCTAGTGGGCTATAGGGATACCAAATGATGCCCCCTCCCCTTCCAGGCCTCTCCTGCTTCCCCAAGTGTTTCAGCTCCTTCTGCCACAGCCTGGCCTCCACTCCTCCATCTAGCTAGCCAGCTACGTTGCTCCCCTAACCTTGCCAACATGGAGGGGAGTGATTACCGTAATTCCAAGACAAAAAGCCCCTGAAGCCAGTGTTCAGGTTGGCAGCACTAGTGGGTAGCTCAGGGGTGAAATCAGTTTACCAGGGTGGAGCAGTTAGTTACCATAACAAGGGATTTCGATGGCTTGGGAGCAGGAAAGGGAGCTGCTCCTAGGTAGTCTATTCAAAACCAGCACAAGTTGGAACCTAATGGCAGCACCATCTGCTGCCATCTTATAGGCCCTGTATGAGATGAGTCAGGATCCCAGAGCTTAAACCTCTGCACATGGGTGAGTTTCACCCTTACGATTAAAGGACTTCGGGTGAGCTAGTGTATTTCCACAGGGCCCGTCTAGTGGGCGGAGCATTGGACTGGGATTCAGAAGACCTGGGTGCTATTCCTGGTTCTGCCATTGGCTGGGTGACCCTGCCCAAGTCACTTCCCCTCTTTGTGCATTAATTTCCCCACCTGTAAAAAGGGGCTAATAATACTGACCTAGTTTGTCATGTGGAGGATAAGCACTCTATGAGAGAGAGGTGTTATTATTATATATCTCAGGTGCATCTCCATGACTATCAGTCCAGCTCCTTTCACTAAATCCACACCATTAAGAAAAAAACCTTGACAGTTGTTTGAACGTTCATGTTTTTGCCTGTATCCCTCACCCACCCTTGTTTTGCTTAAATATCGTATGCTGTAAAGCTGTCAAAGTTCTACAGGAGAACTTACGCTGTTGTGGTCCATGCAGTCATTATGTATAATTAGGTCTGTCTTCTGCAAATAAAAATGCTATCCCATTCTTTCGAGATAGCTATTGACCCATAGCTTCCTGAGGCCTGGGACTCAGAACATGTTTCTTTCCCTTCTAGTTCTTCAGAAAGGGCCAAGCTAGAAATTAAACCCACAGCCTCAATTAAAGTTTGTAGCAACACCGAAGGACAAAAATAAAATTGGCATTGAACTGCAAAATCACAAGTGATGTCTAGATTTTCCCCTGCCATAATTAGCACAGCTCTCACTGGCTAGTCCTGTTCTTAGCACAATCAGGGTTATTTGCCGCTGTCGCTGTTTTGTTAAAATGTCAGACTGTGTTGCAAGCAAATTAATTTAGGCCAATTTGGTTCAGCTCAGCACAGCGGTGTCTGATATCATCCCTCTTCCGACCTGCTGCTGTGCCTTTGAAAAGTCACAGTGAGGACTGATGTTGAGTTACACAATCTCTTGAATAAAAATATTGGCATTGGTAGGAAGAAAACAGGACTGGCTGCTTCATTGTCAATGAGTTTGAGACCTAAATATGGCCTTGGTCTAGGCAGGTGCAAATCCCATTGAAATCAATGGAAGCTGTGCCCACTGTGATCCATCTGAAGCTGGTATTATGTCAACAATGTCTAATTCATTCCCTGGGTTCTGTTGGTGCAAACCATGAGGCAGACCCTCAGGACAGGCAAATCTGCCAGGAAGGAGGGCACAACTGTACCAGCTACCCATAAGCCCTGCTCCTTCCAGAGCTGGATGGAGCAGCCTTAAGGGAGGGCAGCAACAAGCTGGCAAAGGGATGTAGTGATTCAGGTCCTCCCACTGCAGGTAGAGATCTTACTGAGCGCCCAGCAAAACTTGAGAGCAGACTTCCTCTAGGCTTAGTAACTGCTAGAGTTTAATTGATACAACTCCTTAGCGTAGCTGCAGTTATACCTGTATTAAACTGCCAGTGTCCATAGTTAAAGTACAAAACTTGTGTGTTTGCCAGCCCCCAGAGCTGCTTGCTCTTTGCTCCTGGATGCTGTCAGCCAAATGTGACGAAAATGATGAACGTGAGTAACTCTTAATCTTTTTTTAATTAGCCTTTGAGGTAATGTGTGTTCACACCCCGAGCCTATTTAAAGCCTGACTCATTTGTCAGGATGTGAGCCACAGTTAGGTTCCCTAAGAATGCAAAATTCACTGAACACAAACAAAATGTCCTGTACTCAGCTGAGCTGTGCCGTGTTCTCTCATGTGATTTCAGGATATCATTATGCACCGTAGACCTGATTTGGATAGAACCGATCGTAAAATACGGTGCTACCCAATGTGAGCAAGGGAGGCAGAGTCTGCCTTTTAAAAAGGAATTGTCACACAGGCTAACTGGATCAGGTTTGTTCTGTAATTTTCAGCATAAATCCTCCCCCAAGATGATCTGTCAGGCAGAACTCCTGAGCTGACAAACTTGCCAGAGTCTTTTTCTAAATGGGGCTTTCCAGAAACATAGTTTGGAGGGGAAATGCTGCATTAGATTTGTAAAGTATTCTCCTTTGTAGTTAAGGAAGCAACATGGGCTGGCGTACAGGGCCTTAGACGGAGCACGAGGTGATTGGGTTCTAGTCCCAGTTCTGCTACTGACCTGCTATGTGATTTTTGAATAAGTCACTTCACTTCTGTTTCCCCTTCCTTTGTCTTTCTTGTCTATTTAGATCAAGGGTGGGCAAACTTTTCGGCCCAAGGGCCACATCGGGTTTGTGAAATTATATCGAGGCCTGCATAGGGAAGGCCCCGCCCCCAATCCAGCCCCCTCCCACTTCCCGCCCCCTGACTGCCCCCTGAGAATCACTGACCCATCCAACCCTGCAACCTTGTCCCCTGACTGCCCCTTCCACAGACCCCTAACCACCCCCCAGGACCCCACTCCCCACCCAATTCCCCTGCTCCCTGTCCCCTGACTGCCACAACCCATATCCACCTACCTACCCTCAACCACCCCAGAATCCCACCCCAACCAACCCACCCTACTCCCTGACTGCCCCCTCCAAAGCCCCCACCACCACCCTGGAACCCCCCATCCCCCCTTACCATAGCTGCTGTGTGTGTGTGGGGAGCATGCAGCCCTGGCCCCCAGAGCTCTGCCCACGCAGGGTGGCTTTGGAGGAGACGGGGAGTGCACAGCCCCAGATCCCAGAGCTCTTCCTGTGCGGTGTGGCTCTGGGAGAGGGGCCAGTGGGCAGCCCCGGCCCCCAGAGCACTCTCCGCATGGCACGGCTCCGGGGGAGGGGCCAGCGTGCAGCTCCGGCCCCCAGAGCGCTGCCCCTGTGGCGCGGCTCGGGAAGGGGGCACAGCCTCCTGCCGCAGGCCAGATGGGACAGTCTCGTGGGCTGGATGTGGCCCGCGAGCCATAGTTTGCCCACCACTGATTTAGATGATATAATCTCTGGGGTGGAGACTGTCTGTTGGGGTGGAGAATGGGGCCCCAATCTCAATTGGTGCTGCTATAATACAAATAATAACAGCAGGACTGTGAGAGTGAAACATTTGGGGGATGTCTTATGCAACATGAATGTCTGCACCTTGTCATGTTTCTCTTTCCTTCAGGGCATCATCACCAACCACATGTCCTCTTCTACTTGCCACATAGACATCAGCTGGTGATCATTCTGCATTCACTTCATTGGCTAAGCAGTCTAGTCTATTATTCGGGGCAGACTAAAATCAGGACTCCTGGGCTTTACACCCAAGTTTAGCATTGACTTGCTGAGAGATCGCAACTTCACTCACCCACAGGAAAAATGTGGACATTAACATTTCCTCGCACTACAGAAGCCCTCTGAAGTCTTCAGACTGTGATTTAGCAGGAACTCCTCAAAACATGGATTGTTTCAACTGAGTTTGAGTGTTCTCTCAGGTAGGATGCTCTTTAAATGAGGTTTTAAGACCAATGAGCATGTGAGTGGATTAACAGTGATTAACACCGATGAAATTTACTAAGAGATGTTGTTAAACGTAAACCGGTTGAAAGACATTCCAGCGAGATCAGTAGATTAGATGAATTGGTGTGTATCTTCTTCTTTACAGCTCTTGGAGATAACATGAGATACTCTTTGGGATTGGGCAAACAGGACAAATCAACAGCCTGCAAGTGAAAGAACGTAAAAACGGCTGTACTGGGTCAAACCAAAGGTCCATCTAGCCCACTATCCTGTCTACCGACAGTAGCCAATGTCAGGTGCCCCAGAGGGAATGAACAGAACAAGTAATCATCAAGTGATCCATCCCCTGTCGCTCATTCCCAGCTTCTGGCCAACAGAGACTGGGGACACCATTCCTTCCTATCCTGGCTAATAGCCATTGATATACCTATCCTCCATGAATTTATCTAGTTCTTTTTTTAGCCCAGTTATGGTCTTGACCTTCACAACATCCTCTGGCAAGGAGTTCCACAGGTTAACTGTGCATTGTGTGAAGAAATGGTTCTGTTTATTTGTTTTAAACCTGCTGCCTGATGCCTATTAATTTCATTTGGTGACCCCTAGTTCTTTTGTTATGAGAAATAGTAAACAACAACACTTCCTATCTACTTTCTCTATGTCAGTCATGATTTTATAGACCTAAATCATATCTCCCTTTAGCCGTCTCTTTTACAAGCTGAAAAGTCCCAGTCTTATTAATCTCTCTTCATACAGAAGCTATTCCATATCCCTAATAATTTTTGTTGCCCTTTTCTGAACGTTTTCCAATTCCAATATATCTTTTTTGAGATGGGGCGACCACATCTGCATACAGTATTTAAGATGTGACTGTACCATGGTTTTATATAGACCCAACATGATATTTTCTGTTCTATTTTCTATCCCATTCTTAATTATTCCCAGCATTCTGTCCACTTTTTTGACTGCCACTGCACATTGAGTGGATGTTTTCAGTGAACTATCCACAATGACTCCAAAATCTCTTTCTTGAGTTGTACCAGCTAATTTAGACTCCATCATTTTATATGTATAGTTTGGATCATGTTTTCCAATGTGCATTACTTTGGATTTGTCAATATTGAATTTCATCTGCCATTTTGTTGCCCAGTCACCCAGTTTAGAGAGATCCTTTTGTACCTCTTTGCAATCTGCCCGGGTCTTTACTACCTTTAGTAATTTTGTATCATCCGCAAATTTTGCCACCTCGCTATTTGCCCCTTTTTTCCAGATCATTTATGTTGAATAGGACTGATCCCGGAACAGACCGCTGGGGGATACCACTATTTACCTCTCTCCATTCTGAAAACTAGCCATTTATACCTACCCTTTGTTTTCTATCTTTTAATCAGTTACCAGTCCATGAGAGTACCTTCCCTCTTATCCTGGGGCAGCTTACTTTGCATAAGAGCTTTTGATGAGAGACCTTGTCAAAGATTTTCTGAAAATCTAAGTATCCACTGGATCCCTTTGGTCCACGTGCTTGTAGACCCCACAAATAATTTCTAATAGATTGGTGAGGCATGATTTCCCTTTTCTAAAACCAGGTTGACTCTTCCTCGACAAATTATGTTCATCTAGAGTTTATGAATGCTGTGAAAGGAGAAGGAGTAATTTTAATAATGGATGCATTATATGGAACTCATCTCAACCAGGACAGAACCTGTGCGATGAATATATATTTGGCTTATGAAGATAAAGGAGACTGAAGCAAAGAGATAGGTCTGAACATCTCCAAACTCTGGGGAAGTTCCTGTTCAGACCAGAACTCTGGCACTACAGCCTATTTCTAATTATTATTTTGGCTATGTGGCGCACCAGGTTACTAGGAGTTTTGTGTTAGTGCATTAAGTCTCCTTATTAGAGTAAGTCATGGTCAGCGTTATTTAATTGTCCATACCACACGGGCACATGCAAAGAACTAACTAAAATCTCAAAGTCCTGTTGATGCATTTCTGTGCCTAAGGAAACTCAGGTGAATTCCTTAGGGGCAAGCCCCTCTTTAGCTGCTTCACAGATGCAGGACTGTTGGCAGAGGGGAGGCAGGGAGGGGGATGCTCTTCTAACTTCAGACATCACATGCTATCAAAACTAAAGATGAAGAGACTACCTCTGGCTACCAGCTCCAATTAAAGGCTTAGTTCTTTAATGCAAGCGTGAAAAACTCTGTTCACGTTCTGGGGGAAAGAACGAAATTGCTGAAGCAGCTTCAAAATAAGTGGCAGCCTGCCAAGGAATTGGACATGGCCAGTGATACAAAATGGGGTCTGAGTCTGATCTCACTTACAACTGCTGCCACTCAGCAGCAGCTCTTATGAAGTCAATCGAATCACGCCAGTGTAATGGAGGTCAAAACCAGGCTTCTGACCCATAAAATTCACCTCCCCTGCCACCGCTGTGAGGCTTGTCCTGTACGTGTGTAGTAATTCATTTGGGCAATGCTTTCCTTGTCATGCCAATGAAGTGACTGAAACTGTGACAAAGAGAGAGGAGAAAATGCATTTTCCAAGCAGCCGTGAGAGATAAATATTTTCTTCTCCATCCTTTGCTCACAGGAGACACGGCTATAGATTTTCTTTGAAAATCTTGTAACAGATGTAGATGGTGCGTAAGAGACTTTGATGGTCTGAAAAGAATCAAGGCAATTGCAGTTTACCAAACCGGGTGAAACTTAAGCCAGGGATTTGTGGGCAAAGGAAAAGAGAAAGAATGGGCGTAGAGATGGCTGCTGGTGAGGATTTGAGAGAAAGAGCATTTTCCCAGCATGAATGACTGATTATAGAATAAAATAAACAATGAAAGAAACTGGTAAGCACTGTAAAGTGAAATCAAAGAACCTCACTATTTCTGGAGAAGGCAGCGAGATCCCAGCACTTGCAATAAATACTGAAGCAGAGCAAATGGTGCTTTTTCTTGGACTCTGTCTTCTCGCCCTGATCTCAGTGAATAGGTTTGCTGGGGAAAAGTCTTACCGGTGAATATAAATGTGGGTTCTCATCTCGCTTACAGCCTCTTTATATCGGTGTAATGCCATTGGTTTCAGTGGAATAGTTCAGGATTTACACCAACATATGTGAGAAGGGATGAAACTCCTAAGGTACATCACCACCATCCCCGAATGAGCCAAATTTGCTCCCTTCTCTTTCCATGCCACTCTGAATTACTGGGAGTTATTAATTCTCAGCACCAGTCAGGATCTGAGCCACCTGGGAATCAGATCCTGTTAATCAGCAAGGCCTTCCTGGTGCAACTGACTCTATATGGGCAGATCCCTGTGCATGGATGGAGCCTCTTTATCTTCAGTGGAGATCTCCTCAGGCACAGACATCCACCTGCATTGAGTCAGCTATAGGATCAGGGCCTGTTGCTGTGATCTAAAAAGCTGTATTCTACCACTGAGCACATCTTTGATTTGCAAAAGATATTACATTAAACTACAAAGTTTCAAATCTTTTAATCTTTTGGGGAAGGCTGTTGTAAATCAAGTATTGTAGTTCTTCCTATGCTAATCTCCTTTTGTTTTACATGATTACATTGAGGGGGAAATTTTGATTCAGCTATTACATCAAAATGCTTGCCAAGGCAGTGACCTCTTTGAGGCTTCACTTCAGCAAAAGACGTCACTCTGCTTGCAATATATTTAGTTGTGGGATTGGTCCTGTTTTGAGCAGGGGTTGGACTAGATGACCACCTGAGGTCCCTTACAACCCTGATATTCTATGATTCTATGAACTCAGCTTTCACTTATTAGATCTCCCGCCCCCACCACTCCATGACCTTTTGGGCTCAAATTTTACTGATGTGCCTGCAGCCCAAAGCAAAGTTTTTGGTAGGTAGTTTTTGTATATATATCATCATGTGTCAGCAATGCCCCTCTGCCATGTACATTGGCCAAACCAGACAGTCTCTATGCAAAAGAATAAATGGACACAAATCTGATATCAGGAATTATAACATTTGAAAACCAGTAGGAGAACACTTCAGTCTCCCTGGTCACTCAATAACAGACTTAAAAGAGCCATTTCTTCAACCAAAAACCTGCAAAAACAGACTCCAAAGTGAAACTGGACACCATCAAATTAGGCCTGAATAAAGGCTGGGAGTGGATGGGTCATCGCAAAAGCTAATTTTACTATACTAATTTCCCCCTACTGTTACTCACACCTTTTTGACCACTATTTGAAATGGGTTACCCTCATTGCCACCACAAAAGTGATTTTTCCTCCCTTGGAATTCTACTGTTAATTGAATTGTCTCATTAGACTGACTCCCCACTTGGTAAGGCATCATCTTTTCATGTATTATGTGTGTGTGTGTGTATATATATATATCTGCTACTGTATTTTCCACTCCATGCATCTGATGAAGCAGGTTCTAGCCCATGAAAGCTTATGCCCAAATACATGTGTTAGTTTTTAAGGTGTCACAAGGACTCCTTGTAGTTTTTGCTAAAGTGCTGAGTTTTCAGTTCGCAGCTTTTGCTGAACAAGTTTGAAGAAAAACATTTCCATCCAAGCTTTCTCCTTGAACCCTCTTTTCTAGCTACATACTCTCTAGTCTAGTTGCTGGACTTACACCTGTTACTTTCAACCCCTCTCACCACACTCACATTCTGTTTGTCCTTTCTCCCTCTGATTCTTCTAGGAATTGTTTCCTGTTTCCTTCCAGAATCCTTCTTTCTAATCTATCCCCAAAGTGGCTCTTTTCTCTTTCCCGGATGTTGCATAAAACAGTACATTATTTAGAATGACAAAGGGCTTTAACAAGATTCATGCTTTTTTGGGGAAAGATGCAAATGACTTTTTTTAACCTACAAAACCTTGTTTCAGTGCACCCCTGATTTTCTTCCAGGCAAGCTCATGCACTTGATCTTATAGCAAACTAAACCTAGGGTCAAACTCAGTTCTACCAACACAACTAACATCGTATTTCACTCACGTCCCAGCTATCAGCAGGTTTAAACATGTTTTATGACACATTGAGAAGCAGGTGATGCCATGAGCCCACCCCCCTCTCAATCAGTGGAGCTGGCCATTCATGGAGAAAGGAAAATACTGCCTGTATCTAAGGAGTAGTGAGAACTTTCATATGCCAGGGGTTCAGTGGAGTTAGCCAAGAGAAACCCTACCCTTGGTAATAAGTATCAGAGCTTTGCTGAAGTAGTAAGCACTCCCCTCCACAGTGTTTGTAGGTTCAGTTTACACAATGTTTAATTGCCAAGATAAGTAACTTTCTTAAGATAAACTCACTTTCTTTTATTTATCTAACATGAGTTGCTTTTCCTCTTTGTAATCAGTACATGGTAAGTAGCTACAAGATTTAGCTTAGTATTCACAATCCACTTCATTTGAAGAGCTGAACCAGTAATGAAAAGTGGATTATGATACAATGTCTATTTTTAATATAAATGCATATTTTTTTAAAAAGGATATAAAGGTAGATGGTGTCTTCAGGCAATGAACTACAGCTCAGAAACCATTTCTAAGTCACTTAATTGAATAGCGTAGGCTTTGAGAAGAGAAGGCCAACTACTTTCATGTGGTACATTGGTGGGATAAGACATAAAATATCAGAATGCCACTATGTAAATTCATGGTATGCCCACACCTTGAATACTATGGGCAGTTCTGACCTCTCCGTCTCATAATTTATATATATATTAGAATAGGAAAAAGTACAAAGAAGGGCAACAAGAATGGTTAAGGGTATAGAACACATCCCATCTGAGGAGAGATTAAAAAGACTGGGACAGTTCAGTTTAGAAAAAGGACAAGTAAGTGAGGAGATGATAGACATCTATAAAATCATGACTGGTGTGGAGAAAGAGAAGGGGAAAGTTTTATTTACCCTTTCACAAAGAATTAAGGTCACCCGATGAAGTTAACAGGCAGCAGGTTTAAAACGAACATAAGGATGTACTTCTTCATACAACACACAGTCAACCGGTGGAACTCATTGCCAATGGATGTTGTGAAGGCCAAAAGGACAACTGGGTTCAAAAAAGAGTTACATAAGTTCATGGAGGATAGGTCCATCAATGGCTATTAGTCAAAATAGTCAGGGATGTAACCCCACGCTTTGGTGACTGTAAACCTTGAAATGCCAGAAGGTGGAACTGGAAGACAGGGGATGGATTGCTTGATAGTTGCTCTGTTCTAATCATTCCCTCTGAAGCATCTGGCACTAGCCACTGTGAGAAGACAAGATTTTGCATAGATGGACCATTGGTCTGGCCCAAATAAACTATTCTTCTGTTCTCATAATCTGAAACCCTAATTTAAAAAGATAAGCAGCTATCTACCTATATAACAGCCAGCTTTCCACCAACAGCTCTGTCTTCTTATAACTCCCTATTGCCATACTGTACTTTTTATTCACCTTTGTGTTTATTCACTCTATTTCCCTAAAAGTTGATGACAGTAGTATTCCAGGCAGTTAGTTTATGCTATATCAGTTCCTCTGATGCACTGTGACAGTTGTTGCCCCACATCCCATTTAGAGTCCACTTCTATACTTCTTACTAGGGCAAAACTCCAGTGGAAATACTTGGAGTGGATATTTTGAAGGCAAACCCCTGGGCATCACAGGAAATGCTGCTAGAGGATGGTCTGGTGGCTGAAGCACAGAAGTGGGAAGTAGAGGAGCTGATCCTTCATTGTGCAAGCGTTCAACCACCATGTATAACTTTACTCTGGTGAGTTGTCTCATTTAAGGCTCGAATCCCGCAAACCCACACTTGCTTAAAAATGTGGGTAGTCTCAAAGAAGTCACTGGGATTACTCATATGCTTAAAGTTAAGCATGTACATAAGTGTCTGTATGATCAGTGCCTAAGGAAATGGGACTCAGATAAGCAAAAACTACATATGGGAGAAAATGTTTTCAGGATCCTGGCCATTGGTCCCACTCTCAGCTTTCCTAGAGATTTCCTATGTGACCTTTCACAAATTGGCTAGGGGAGGAGGATATGGGGAATGAAGGGGTACACAGAGTCCCTGGTATGGTGGGTGTAAGGATGCGCAAGACATTGTGACGGTAGGCTGCTAAGGGCGCTCTCATCCTCGATTCCAGGAAAGGAGGGGGTGCTCACTCCCCCCCCCCCCCGGGGGGGGGGGGGTTCACCCCCCCCCCCCCACTCCTGGGAGGGAAAGGGTGCTTATTCCCCCCCCCGCCACTCTTGGGAAGGAAAGGGTACTTTCGGCCACTGTTATCCGTCTTTGCCCTGTTATCGCATATTTCCCATGCCGAACTTGGCTCGCTTGCTTTAAAATGAAACACCTGTTTGTATTCTGTAATATTAACAAGACAGAAATAAGGTATTAGTTATTCATAAGGTATGCATAAAATGCAAATGTTCCTGTTATTTCTTTGCCTGTGTGCCCACGCGCAGTGGGCTTCTTCCCTGGGCAGTGCTCCAATGTGCCGGGTCCCCATTTAGTGACAGCAGCGAGCGGAGCCCCCACTGCAGGTGTGTCACTTTACCTTCAATAAACTCACCATCTCTATTCAACAGCTGTTTGTGTGCCTCGTTCCTATGGAACAAAAAAGTACCCTACAACAGTGGGAAAGGGGGGAAATGAGGGGGCACACAGAGCCCCTTGACTGACTTCTCTGAGCCTCATTGTTCCCAACTGTAAAATGGGGCTACTATATATTGCTTACCTAGCTCACTGTTTGTTGAGGCTTAACTTCTCAGTGTTTACAGAGCACCTTTGAGATCCCTGGAAGGTGCAACAGAAGTGCTCATTTCTGGTTATTGTTAATAATTATTGCTCAGTAGGTATCTCTTTTCACCCTGGCTTGGTGGAGGAGCCTGGCATGAGGGAAGAGGAGTCACGCAGTCTCTTCCATGGAGGGGGGCTCTAGGGCACATAGAACCCCAGTAGGGGTACTGTGGGAGAAAAGGTGAAATGGGGGGCACACAATGCCCCTGGCATGGGGGGAGCATGGAGGACAATGGTACGGGGGGAATGAGACATGGGGGTACACTGCCCCCAGCTGATGGTAGATGGGGGAATAGAGGGTACACAGGGGTCCTGTGGGAGAATGAAGGGAAGCAAGGAGCCTCTGGTGTGTGCAGTGAGCTCAGCATACAGAAGCAGCATGAAAACCCTCCTGTAGGTTTGGTTTGCGACAGACGGTTCATCGTGATGTCTGGGTGATACGCTAAAGACAGCAGGCAGTTATTGCCAAAATCTCCCTTTTCATCACTGAAAATAAAAGTACAATGTTTTTTAAAAAAGCTCTATTTGAAACAGCAGGCTCAAATCTAGACAACCTAAGGGTACTACTCAACAATGTGAGAAACCAAGTCCCACACATATTACTTAAAAATAAAAGTAACTGCCTACTAATTACTACAGCACCTTTATATAGGAAACTTTCCCAGCATGCTTTGATGATTGCTGGCCCTTTAAACTTGGCAGAGAAAGCAGCCGCAGCTCTAAAATAGCCATTTTGTAGTTGATAGCTGGTTATGACTTTTTTCTTCCTTTCAGCAGCTAAGTCTTCCTATTACATTTTCATTTTCTCTGACCATTGAGGATATTGGCCCATCTAGCCAGAATTTTGTGCAGAATATTAGTTTATTTTAATGTGTCCAATCTGTTTGTGTTAGAATTTGCAGACAGAAGAAAGGACTGAATGTTTATGATAAATTGTATAACACATATGAATTTGAAATAGCCAGAAACCCCAAACCCCATAGGGATGCAGCAAACTGCACCTGTTGCAAAGGGATTTGGGGGTGACTAAGGGTTTGTACAGCCCAGAAACTTCATGAAGCATGAGCATTGGTAATTATGTAATTGTGGGGAGGGATAGCTCAGTGGTTTGCGCATTGGTCTGCTAAATCCAGTGTTGTGAGCTCAATCCTTGAGGGGTGCATTTAGGGATATGGGGCAAAAAGTGGGGATTGGTCCTGCTTTGAGCAGGGGGTTGGACTAAATGAGGTCCCTTCTAACTCTATGAATGGCTGCTGTTTATTTGGAGCTGGGGATAGCAATAACATTTTGTATTTAAATTGCAAGAAAAAAAATTATGTCAATTATTCATTCAGCTCTATTTGGTGCCTTCAGAGTAATTTTCTTATATATCTACTATGATTACTGTTCCTGATTAGCTCTGAACTGTGCACACATCCTATTGCTGTTTTGCTTGTTTCAGCCACATCTTACGTCTTTTTATACTATAAGCTATACTATATGTCTGTACAGTGCCTCGCATATTGGGGCACTGAGCTGGTTGATGCCTCTAGGTGCTACTATGTTAGACATGACTAATAATCCAAAGTAGAAAGTTTACTAAGCTTTGCAGGTGAGAAAGAAGTTCAGTTCCTACATTAGTTTTTCTCAGGTTAGCTTCCTCAGATGCACCTTTCTAGTTCAGCAAATTATGTATTCTAGGGATATTAAGAAGCCAGAGTGTTCCAGCTTCTAGAAGAACATTACATATTTGAGTTGTTAAAATATTATAATGACTTTATTCCCAAACTGTCAAACTGGTGTAAGTCATGGAGGGTTCCGTAAGTCACAGCTGATTATATTTAGATAAAAAGCTAGCCTGGACATGTGTTGTATTGCCCTACAGGGAAGGTGCTGTCTTATTTAATAAGACAGGAGAGAGATTGGGTAGACCTATCAGTTCCATGTCCCACTGAACACAAATTATGTCTAGGTAAATAAGGAAGGCTCCTAGCTGGTATATCCTGCAAGAGGTTTCATAAATCTGTTTACTCCCATCACTTACTAGCTGCAGTGTAGTGATCTTACTTAGGAGAGAGGAAAATACGGCTTTAAAATAAATATCTTTTGCCTACAATTTTGAAGTAAAAGCCAGTTCAGCGTTTAGGAATGTGAACCCAAATTCTTCTCCGTTACACCACAGTCAATATAGAGCCTGTGGAGGTACTCTGGTTTGACATTGGTACAAAATAATACAATTGGTTCCTGTGGTTTATCATAAGGTGGTAACAATTTAAGTGCCAATCCTGAAAAGATTTACCAAGAGGTTTACACTCAAGTAGTCCCACTGAAGTGAGATGTAAAAGTGAAATAGGAACTGCAGAGCCCAACGAGAGTTCAAAGGCCAAGACATTGGTATCACTGGAATGTTTTTGCTAAGCTTTAACTGGCTGCTTGCTTCTTATGCAGACCAGGTTTTAAAGTGTGTCCAGAAAAGGGACCATGTTAAAAAAGCTCCTACCTATGTAGAAAACATTGACACCCTGTGTACTCACTCCTTCTCACATCACATAAATAATTGCTTTGAGTAGTGATCCCTCCTGGCTCCTGAGTAAGGCAAGCAGGATTTGGCCTTGCACAGAAGGCCATGTTACAGCTGTTAGCTATTGACTTTACTCCATTTTACTCTGGTTAGGAATGGAGTGAGTAGGACCATGAACAGACACTCATACAAGAAAAAGCCCCGCTTCACTTTCAGATCCCAGAGCTGGCAGTTTAAAAAAATAAACCAATCTTTTTACTTACGAAACTGAACAAATTTGACGTGGAGCCATGCACAGAAAAAGGGGCTGGAAGCTCATGAAACCGTTTCTACAGAAATTTGTCACGTTTCAAGGACCCTTTAACTGCAACTTCCACTTATCATGCAGAACTTGCTCATTTCCCTCTCCCTCCCCTTTTGATTTAATCTCTTTTATGGATTTTAGGGCCAGGAGGAACTATTTCAATCATCTAGTCTCACCTCTATTATAACAGACCAGAGAACCTCACCCAGAATTTCACCATATCCTTGGGCAACTTGTTCCAATGGCTTCATTCAGCACAATTCCCTAAGGGGCAAAGCCACAGATGAACTGCTTCTCTGTGGTGGTTGGACCCCAGAGAGCTCTACAAACTAGGTGACCCTATACTCAGTGAACTGCAGAGGCTTCAATTATACCAGGCTCAAGATGTAGGGCAAAAAAGTACAATCTTGTGGTTAAGATGCTGGACCGGGCCTCAGGAGATCTGTTTTCAATTCCCTGCTCTACCACCAACTGTGAATTTAGGCAAGTCATATAATTGCTGTACCTCAGTTCCCCTTCCCCGCCTCCCAAGTGTTTGGAGATATTGCCTCTAACTCAGAGAGATGGGAACAAAACATTGCCTCTTTCTCCATGACAACCCCATGATTTCTTCTAAATACCCCAGAAGAAAGCAGCCCCATCTTGGGTGCACTGCTATGCCCCTGCTGCCTCCTACTTCGCAAAGCATCAGAGGCGAGTAACACCTCATTACACCATAGGCTAATCCTCAGACACAATGAGCTGGCACAGCTCATGAGAGCTTGGAATTGGTGCGTCTTACACGTTAACATAATGACCCAAAAGAAGTGGAGTGACTTGTATGGTTAATCATTTAAGAACAGTAATATTCTCCCCCCACCAAAACTTTTGTCACTCTGTTGTACAGAGTTAGTTACTTATAGGTAAACCCCACCCACAGCCTATCATGTTGGCCAGTACTGTCTCGTTGTCCTCCTCTATCTGTACCCACCTGTTGACTCTCCTATTGTAAGCTATTTGGGACAGCAATTGCCTTTTTGTTCTGTGTTTGCACGGCACCAAGCACAATGGGGTCCCGGTCCATGCCTGAGGAGGATTATAGGGGCTGTGGTAATACAAATAATAATAACTACGTATTCCTTAAAAGACAGGAAGGCTCAGCTGTCTGTGACAGGTGACCAGAGAACACAAAGGCCACAGCTGTTTGTACTAATTGCAAAAGCACTCAGGAAAGGGCAAAGACAGCTGGGAGGAAGCTGGGTTGGTTTCCAACCCTCTCTATGTAATAGGTCATTCACTAGAAGGAAGGAAACAAATAGTAGGAGTTGTGTGAGCTCTGGAGAAGGAAGATGGGTTGATTTATGACTCCACTGAGCAGGGAAAGGACTGACTGCCTATTGGGTGGTCCAAACAAGCTGGTCCTATGTTTTGGCTTAAATAAAGCAGGATGGACATTAATTGACTCTTCTGTTGCATGGTATGTGAGTAACTGGGTCCATGGAGGGAAAATTGAGGGATGGCACAGTATCCTGCCATGCTACCCCAGGGGATGTTCAGGTGTCAGTAAAATGAATGGGAATTGGGCAGCTAAGAGATTCTCTACACATAAAAATTAATCCAGAATAAGGTAGGGTGTGAATTTAAAGCAGATTAACTATTCATGATTAACTCCATGTATGGCTGCTGTTACCAAGTGTACTAGTGCCTTATTCTAAAGGAGCTAAATCCACTTCTAAAGTGCATTAAGGTACCCTTCACTTCCTAACAGAGCTGAGATGACTTTGACTTTTGTCCTTGATTTTTCAATGTGATTCCAATTTTTTTTGGAGGCTCCTGTATTTTTTTTCCTCCAGAAAGGTGAACACTTGCTTATATTTGAAACAAATGCCTCTCTCTCATACTTGTTGAAGAGAACAAACGCTACACCTGGAATTACCTGCATTCCTTTGGTATCTTTTCTAATCCCAGATACAAATGTGATCAGACAGTATTGGTTTAGAGCTGGTTGAAAAATGTTTAGGACAGTTTTCTGTCAGGAAATGTCTTCTCAAACTCAAAATATTTTTTTGGAGTGGTCTAGTTTTATTTTGATTATGTCAAAAGGTTTCATTTCAACTTAATTGTTTCAATAATGCAGAAACAATATTAAATATATACATATAATGTAATATTAAATTATAAAATTTGAAACAATGTTTCAATGTGTCTGAAATGAGGGCTGTGTTTTTTAATTTCCATTCTGTGAAAAATTTCTATATTTCAACTTTTCATCCTAGGAAAAACTAAAACATATTTCAGAATGTTGGAATTTCTCACAGAATGGTAATTCCTTTTTCTGACTAGTTTTCTGTTCTTCTGCCAGTACAGAATTGTTCCCCAGAGAATACATACATTAGTGTTTTGTCCAATATAACTGGAGTTCTCCTGAATTCATAATGGAAGAGTTGTGATGAACAGAGGTGGGTATTAATTTATCTTCTCCAAATGTGTAGTGCATGACGATTTTGACCATAAAGCATCAGATTTCAGACACTTCTCTTTTTAAATAGGTCAGATTTTTTTTATGCGATTCCACAGGACCCGGTCAGTTTTCAAATATCTTTTGATGGCTTTGAGTACTGTGGAGACACTCTGACACCATGGCAATGGATAGTCCATCAAAGCATCAGGTGACATCCTGAATTTAAGGTCTCCTGGTGCTCTACCTCAGGTAGTGGTGTCTCTGAATTGCCCCCAGCACAGTGGTGGAACTAAGTACAGCCCAGCATGAGCATGGCCTGCAGAATCAGGGTCCAGATGTTGGTGTGATTCTTCATGCTTTAGACCAGGTTTTCCTGATGAAAGGCAAATGAGAGACAAAAAGCATTAGAATGAGCTAATTAAAATCACTGACAGGAAAGAGCTGTCTGATGCCTGGGTTGAGAGCAACTGGCAGATGCCTTGATTATTTAAAGGGTTGGTGACATGCCACCTAGGAAATTACAGGGTAGGAAGTTTAATTTCAGCTGCAAGGAAAGTCTTAATAATCATCTAGAGAAGATGGAGTGGGAGGACTGCTAAGGGAGGCACATTCTGACAGCCTGATATTTTGGTATGTAGCACAGTTTCAGGAGAGGAAGGCTGGGCTTCTCCCAGTGGTAATGGTCTTCTTTAAGAGAAGAAAAAGGGAATGAACAAAATACATGATTAGTTTTTTTAAAAAATGGTTCCATTAGGATAAAGGTCTAATACATGTTACTGCAAAGACCTAATGAGCCCGAGTTCCACCACACTGAAACGCCATTCATTTCAGTGGAGTCATTCCTGATTTATGCTAGTTCATGTGGGATGCAAATCAGTCCCAGTATGTGCAACAAAAACCAGAAGAAAAGCAGCTTTACTGGTGTTAAAGTACAACAAACCCAGAAGGTGGCCCTGGGTGGAATTGTCTACATGGCAGGAAAATATTTCTAGGCTACCTATGGATTGTTATCTGAGTTTTGCAGGTTGGAGCTTTTATAGTTCATGACACAAAGCAGTTTCCATTCACGCCCTGTTTTCATCTCAGATCTGGTCAAAACTGGGAGAGGGTGGCTTTTGAGTGTGAAAATGTGTGCAATTTTTCGCTGTTTTGTTTTCACATAAGATCATACCAGTGACATTTCAGGAGCTTTAATCCGTTTTTCCTCCACAGAGAATTTGAAAATGCAGAAATCATGTGGCAAAAAGTGCACAGGTTAGTGGATGGAATATCAGACTGGCTGTTCAGAGGATAGGTTTCTATTTCCAGCTCTGATAATGGCCCACTGTATGGCCTTGCTTAAATACTTATGCTTCTCTTTCTTCTTACACTCTTTATCTCTTGTCTTGTCTTAGACTGTAAGCTCTTAGGGGCAAGGACTGTCATACATTATCTTTGTATCTGGTCCAGCACTTGGGTCCCCCCGAATCTAAACCTCTCATCCTACAAGCCATCCTGTGTGGGTTCACCTTGGAGTCTGTGCAGAGCCCTACTACATTCTGTGGTTCTCTGTGTAGGGGCATGGATCTGTCTGTGTGGAACAACTTATGGGATAGGGGCCTTAAATTAATGGTGGTAGAGAAAATTATTATTTTCAACAGAGCAGGAGTTAAAGACCCTTTCCCAAGTTGATCTCAGAATGACCAAAGTAATAAATTGATGCTTCGCTCTCCATTGTGCTTAGTCTTTCCCAGACATATAGTGTTCCTTAATCCTCCAACTACAGAGTATTTGGGGGGGTTTTCCTTGGTGCATGCCCATTGCTGGCAGTGTGCCAGAGTGGCACTAACTCCACCACGGAGTCGACTCAGTTATTTTGCTTGCATCGGTTCATGTAATTACTCTTATTTCATCACTTGCTATTTTTAAACAGTATTAACTGGTGAAATAACAAGACGCACTATGGATAGGATGCTGTGGTGAGCATGGTAAAACACAGACCTAAACATCGTCATACAGATTTTGCATTTGAAAATGTGACAGGAAATGATTTTGTTTACATAAGTAAAAAACTATTTTAAGATCCTAAGTAAATAATCCAATAATAGACTATGTTTACATTTTAAAATAGCACGGAAAACCAATTTTAAAATACAGCAACATCATCCTCTGCTTGCCAGGCCTGGCGTTCAGAGACTTGCTTTTTCTTGTTGCTGTCGTACTGTTACCATGAGAGTTTGGAAGCTTGATTCTAACGTACACCTCTCTTTCTCACCATAAGGGAGTGGGAAGTCTTCCTTTATTTTGAAATGTTTGTTGATTCATGGTAGTGATTGAGATGGGAGGAGGTATAATTTACTTTTTTGGTTTTGTAATTATTTTTGCATTGTACTTTTTAACTGATACGAAAATGTTTAGAGCCCAGGTAAGAATCTCATTTGTGCATTCAGTTAAATCCAAAGGAAGTAATAGAGGATATGGCTACACCGCCGGATCGGGTAGCGCTCAATGTATCGGGGATCGATTTATCACATCTCATCTAGATGTGATAAATCAATTCCTGTACTCCACCTCGACAAGAGGAGTAAGCAGAGTTGGTGGGGGAGCGGCTGCAGTCGACTCGCCATCTTGGGGACAGCCAGGTAAGTCTACCTAAGATACTGCGACTTCAGCTTCACTA
The DNA here is from genome assembly GCA_007922305.1 of Dermatemys mawii. Lineage (NCBI taxonomy): Eukaryota > Metazoa > Chordata > Testudines > Dermatemydidae > Dermatemys > Dermatemys mawii. The sequence continues at coordinate 4,839,417 of ML677383.1, forward strand.
TTTGTGAAGTTGCGTATCTTAAGTTGACCTTCCCCCTTTCCCCCATAGTGTAGCCCAGCCCCAAGCTTTGGCATACTGCAAATGTAACCTTTGGAAACATTTTAAAAATGAATATATTTGTTATGTAACACATTGATATAAAATGTTTTAGGTCCAAGGTCTTTGTCTCTTTAAAACTCTTAAACTAAATTTAAGACCATTTCCTGTGTCATCTGAGAACACAGGAAACACCTTCAGCAGAACTGGAAGCCATGTTGTAACAGCCAATCAGAATTACCAGCTGAGGACCTCTTGCTCATGGAGATTTGGAGATTATGAAGCATCTGTAGTTTGGGATTAAGGGAGAGTTGGAGGATTCCAAAAATGGAGTAAAAGGAAATATAGGACACAAATTTAAGATGCAAACTGGAACGACAGAGGTGGTTTTGTGTCTACATTAGACTTATGTGAATTACGGTAGAAGTTGATCATTTTCTAAACCTCAGACTGCAATTGGAGCCGTATGTATGGCAATCAGAGGAGCCAACTGCTCCTGAACAAAAGCTGATGTGTTCCCCACAGAAAAACTTATTTCTACTTCTTTTACTCTGAGATCCAGATTTAAGATGTATCAGTCCTTGCACATATTCTTTCCCTAATTACAGATTGTGTATCTGCTACCTAGTAAATATGGGTCATTGTAACTTTACCACACCTCAAGCAGTGCAATGAACTCCCTGAACTGTCTTAGTTGTTCAGATGACATTATCTGTTGTGAGAGCCAGAGCCCTGGTTCCCAATTCAACTGTCACTGAAATCAATGGGAGCGTTGCCGCTGACTTTCATGGCAATAGGATCGGGTAAGTTAGGTCAGATGTTGGCAGGTGAAAAGCTTCTTAGTTCAATTTCCTAATCATTAGCATTGGATCTATTGACTATGCAGTGCCCAGTAAAGAAGCAATATAGAGAAACCATTATGGGTGAGGCACGCTGAATAAGATCTGAGGGACATTTCCTCTGGGATAACAGAATATATACCAAGCTTTACCATGGGCATTAAACACAAATGGGTTATTAATGGTTCAAAAATAGGGATTCATATATGGGAATTACCACTGAACCTTAACATGTGGGCTTTTCTGAAAAGTATCACGGCAAAGGCATCATGGCTTCCATCTTACTTATCTCCCAAATGACTTGTTTAATTGTCAGGCCTGTGGAATCTGCCAGGGGTGCAAAGAGAAGAGCTGAATTCTTTCTCCTACTTGAGTTATAAAGACCCTCAGTGATAACTGTGCACTCACACTGAAAGCCATAGTGTTGCACTGGTGTCACTGATTGGAATTGAGTAAACACACGGATGTTGATGCACAAGAAGGAATAGAATCCAGCTCAGTGAATTTTAGCTATGTCAGCTCTGCTGGGCTAACAGGAGTGCAAAGGAAGAGAAATATTTTTGTCACTAAAGTCAGCAGATCATACATGCTGGGAGCTCATTGGTTGAGCAAGAAGGTGCCTTTTTAAAAAAAACACAGGACTTGGCTATATTTGCGAGTTAGAGCGCATTAAAGCAGCCCCGGGTGCCCTAACTCATGATGCATCCACACTGGTAAGGCACATAGAGTGCCCAGATTCTACGGCTGGCGCGCTCCTGGTAATCCACATCCATGAGAGGCATAACGCTTGGTGCGCCTTGTCTGGAGCACCGCCGTCTGTGCCCTGGTCTGTTAATGCGCTCTGATCGGCCTCCAGAAGTGTCCCACAATGCCTGTTCTAGCCACTCTAGTCATCACTTTGAACTCTACTGCCCTGCCCTCACGTGACCAACCATCAGACCCGCCCTTTAAATTCTCTGGGAATTTTGAAAATCCCTTTCCTGTTTGCTCAACAGGGTGGGGTGCTCTCAGTGAATCTTTCCAGGTGACCATGCCTCCATGTGCCAGGAGATTCCCCAGTATAGAGCAATAGCGAGGTGCTGGTCCTCATCAGTTTTCTCCCTGCCACTGCCTCAAACACTGCAGATCAGTTTTATAGCCTTCATAAAAAGAGAGGGCTGAAGATGCACAAACAGTGGTTAAGTTTAATGGCAGTAAAAACCAGACACCTGAATATATCCCTTGCAGAAACTTGGTATGAACTCAGTTTAATTTATTTTCCTCTAAAACTAACCCCAGTGTGATAATAGCTATTAATTAACTTTATTGATGTACTGTACCACTAAGATGATATATGGTTCATTATCTTAGTTGTGTTTTTAAAAAAAACAAAGTTTGCTGCTATAGCATAAAATAAATGCCATTTCAACTTTAAACTTGGCTGGCAAATAGTAATACTTGCTGCATATAAAATGTTATTGCTCTTAAAAAAAAAAAGAAGAGTTTTTGCAGTCTGAGCTGAGATTTCAGTTACCCGAGGAAACTTCTGTAGTGCTAAAATTGTCACCTTGCAACATTCTTTGATAGGACTTTATTTTTTGCTGACAAAAGCAGGATATTTAATTCTTGCAAGAGGGGAAAGAGGATTTCCCCTGACAACAATAACTGTGATTTCATACCTTCATTCAAGATCTCCAATATATTTCATAAATACTTATGGTTTAAGCCTCTCAATTTTTTCAGTATTTTGAATTGTCAAAAAAATTGTCAAGCCAAGATTTTTTTGGAACTGACAAATCAGTTATTGGCACAATTTTATTTGTTACTATCTATTTCTAATCTAAAATACTTTATCACGGAAACCTGTCTCTTTGCAAAACAAAACCAGTTTTCAAATCTGGCACCCACAGACCTTATTTAGACACCAAATCCCTATGTTTGTGTCTAAATACAGATTTAGGTTCTTACTTACTCACTCAAGTTCAAAAACTGGGCACTTCTCCAGGATAGGGGTTGCAAATCTTGACCCATATCTAGCAAGGAAAGTGGGTTAATTCCACAATTGCCTGACCTGGGTGTTAGGATTGCAAGGTATATAACCTGCCTGTGTCAAGCGTGAGGGCCTAAGTCTGCCAGCAAATAAAAAATAAACAAATTACATTTCAGGAAAAAGGCTGGAGTTGAGGAGTGTCCTGGCCCTTCCATCTTTTTTCTTCCTCATAGGGAATTGAATATTTCCCCCTTGAATATGGTACCTTCCAGTGAAGGATCTCAAAGTGACTTACAAATAGTAACCAATGGAGTGTTTGAGATAGTAAGGGATAGCTCTCCAAATGAATCACTCCTTTCACTACTAAAATGGAGGAGGCTGAAATTTTTCCAGTGAAAGGCTCCTCTATATTCTAAGCAGCCTGTCTGTATGTGTTGAGGCATTTGCCCCATGCTGGCAGAAGAGGGGTTAAAGCAGTGCTGGGGAAGCTGTGCAGGAGACAGCCAATTATGATTACAGTCATAAAAGATTAGAGTTGGAAGAGACCTCAGGAGGTCATCTAGTCCCATCCCCTGCACAAAGCAGGACCAATCCCAACTAAATCATCCCAGCCAGCACTTTGTCAAGCCCCGTTAGGGTATGTATCTTTTTTGTCTTATTTTAGAAAATTTAATATCGTTATCAGAGCCTTTCTGGGGACCCTGGTCAATGACCATGACTATCATTTAAAAATCTCCAGTCCCTACAGGAAAGTCTCTAGTAGTGTTGGGCTCCCAGATCTACAAAATTACTATTATGTTTTTCTTGTGTCACACATCAAACTGGATCCAGCATCTAACACCCTTATACTCACAAAGATGGAAATTGAAGGTGTATTAATGCATACAGCTCCCCCAGAGGGTCTTCTCAGTTCCTCTTTTTGTCTCATAGAGAAAAATAATGTGCCTATAGTGGTGGTTCTGCAAAAGGTCTGCGCTCTTCGAACTAAGAGATATCAATTTCATCCTTGCCGTCATGGAAAAGCATCTATTTGATGCAACCCAGATTTGCAGATTGGGCACAAACCTATAATTTGGAAGAACTGGCTGAGATGGGGCATCATATAGATTTCCCAATTAGTCAGTGATCAGGGATTTGTCCCTTGTCAAAGACTAAAGCAAGGTCATGACCTGGCACTCTCAGCAGAGATGCTTGCTAACATATCGGTTTGGGCCAGATGTCATGGAACTGCTTGAGACCCCAGAACAACTGGGAACTTTAGAAATACTTTCATAAACTCTGCAGGTCCATGCCCATTATGTATACGTTGTTAATGAAGAGGAACTCGATTTGTCTGGTGTTCTTTGTAACATTCTTACCATGGGTGGTGGGTATCAAAGGCCAGGGCAGGCTAAGCCTCCCCTAACCCAAGCTGTGGCCCTGCCAATGTTCTGCCCCAGGGCCCTGTTTCCCTTCCCCTCTCCCCTGAAGCTAGTGGAAACTCAGCTTGGGCCCACCAGCAGCCAGGAGCTGGAGATGCCCTGGGAGGCTCAGAATAGCTCAGAGGTTGATCCAGCAGCCTCGGGCAGCACTCGGGCCAGCCTGAGGGGTGGATCGGCCCGTTGGTTAGGCGAGCAGCTTGGGACAGCTGGGGTGGGCAGACCAGGGTTCCTCCAGCTGTATCGGGGGGGGGGGGGCCCTTGGGGTTCCTCCAGCCAGGGAGGAGCGCTTATGGGAAGAAGGGGCAGGGTTGGCTGGTTAGCCTCCCTGAAGGGAGCATTCACCTGCCACCCATGATTCTTACATAATGTTAAAAATACTTTTGTTGTATAAATAGCCTGAGAGCCATAGAAGAGTTTATTCCAAATATATTGAACACCATAGAGACCGCACAAGATACGCGCTGATTTGTGCTGGTACTGTAGCAAATAAATAGCAACACTGATACGTGTGCTATGGGTGTGTCCAACTGTCAGGCAGCTGTGGAAAGAGGTGGACACAAGAGTTAAAAGAGTGCTTGGCTTTAGTAGCCAAACCTCAGCCAAAAATTATATCCTTAGGTAACTTACCTGCTAAATTGGGCTTACTGCTGCTGCCAAGACTGATTTTGAAGGCAGCAATGAACACTAAGTGCATAGTTTTACAAAAAAGGAAGAGTAAGTTTAAGCTCAGAATCAGTTCACGTGAGCATTTTTGTTGGACAAGTTTTGCTGATCAGCTTCCCAAGCCTGACTCTTCTGGTTTGAAATCGGAGTTTTTCTTCTCCTAGGTGAGCTATGCATTAGAGAAAGGTCTGGCTCATTATCCTTATCAGCCACCTAAGGACCTGCCTCATGAGAGTTGTTGCTCCAACATAGGTGGTACCCAGCGAGTGCATTGTGAGACAATGTAGACTTCTTATGGATTTCAGAACACAGAGACCTCAGAAGCGTCTGAACTCCTGGGCTCTGGAGAGGCCTAAGTGATGAAAACTGAAAAATGGGAATGAAAATACCTTCAAACTAGGAGTAATGCCCCGACTTCCTGACAACACACAGGGATGTCTGGAGGACAACTGGTTTGACTGAAAGTCAGATTACTGGAAGCATGTTACTATGAGAACAAGGCAGAGGAAAAGACTGTCTAGATAAGGAGAAATAGAGCTGAGGAACAGCTTCACTAAGTTGGAAAAGGAAGGGGAGAGGCAGACAGTAAAAACATTAGATTTTATAAAAAAATATTTCCCCCTCTCTAAATATTATTTATATCACAGTAGTGCCTGTGTGTCTCAACCAAGATCATTGTGTGAGATGCTGTACAAGTATTGTATGCACTTTGAAGCTGAATAACCAGGACAGACAGGAGAGAATGGAGGCATGTGGTGGTCTTTCTAAGGCATGGAGCACTTGTATTTAACAGCCAAGTTATCTCTATGTAAAGGTTATAGAGCGCAGCAATGACTATCCCTTTTGTTCTTTATAGTGTCTACCAGCTTGTTCACTATAGTGTGGGTGCCTTGCTAAAGTCTTGCGCCTTTTTTTGGAGTCCCTTAAGTGGAGACCAACTGAGGCCTTAAAGTCTCTGCCCAATTTGGAATAGTCAGCTGAAAGAAGAAAGCTCTAGGCAGCTAAATTAGTAGATGTGCTTGGAACTGGGAGGAAGGTAAATTTGTCTTACCCTGATTTTGTTTTCTCAGCTTCCCGAATGGAGATGTATTCATGGGGGTGGGGGATCTATAAATGCAGAACTGGTTGTGGGATTAGAGATTTAGGAGGAGAAAGTGTAGTTGTATTCTGGGCACTCTATCTTCTAAGGTTGATTTTATTTAATAGAGGAGCTAGAAACTTGCAGGATTTGCATTTATCAAAATGCTGACTTTGCCCCCAAGCTGCACTCTGTCTTTATAGCTCTCCACAACTCTTGGCTGTCTTTGGATGTTATTATGGTGGCAGAAGAATTCAGCCCTGCTGAATGATTTTTCGAGTTGCAAGCGATTCTTTTATAAGGAGACATGCTGAATGTGATGATGTTTGAAGTGAAAGAGGGACTGATCCTGCTGTCTTGCTCCCAGGAGTAACTGCACTGACAGCAATGGCAATACACCAGTGAGAAGATCAGAATCTGGCCCAGGATGTTAAAACTACTATTTTTATGGACCGGTTTCATTTCAAAGCTCAAATATTCACTCCATTCTGGGACATGGTGAAACGAACGTAATAAACTTTTGCTGATTTATAGGATCCCTGGCTCAGTAGAAGCACTTTTCTTATGGCACTGTAAATCCACACATACACTCAGTGATTCAGTTGCCAGGATGTCTGCTCCCAAAATAGCAGGGGAAGTATGAGTTTCAAACCATGCACCATTCCATACTAGGATAATATTTTGAAAAATAATTTGAAGTAATTAATGGAAGGTAATTTTGATAAATTGCTAGTACTTTATGTGGTTGATGCAAAATCTATATAACTGAGGAAGCACTAGGGATGACAACTGCATGTGGAGAAGTGATCTGCATTCTTGTATTTCTGCGGTGATAGATACAATGTCTCTTTCATTGCTTAACTTACAAGAAGAGATGTCACTCCCAACCGAGTCACAGACTGCTTCTCCCCATGCTCCTGCCTTTTTTCTGCAGTGAAACCACTGTGTGCTTTTATACTGAACTTTTGATGTAAGGTCCTCTGTGGTTTGTAGCTTGATACAGAGGTAGAACCCATTTAGGAGGGTATAGGGTTGACCTTGGTTAGCAGCTAAATGGAGGTAAAACCTACCTATGCCTTCTTTTCAATAGGATTTTAACTCTACATAGTTCTCGCTGAGAGCACACACCTCCTTTTGCAGTGAAGACAAAATGTCAGTACACTACACACATTGGTAGAGTACTGAATCATTTGAAAAACTCAGAAGCTTCAGGTGTAGAATAAAGTCTATTTATACCTGATTCTCCACTTCCTTGCATCTGTGTTTAATCATTTAAATCTGTGCAGAGTGAGGACAAAGTAGGTGTGCAAAGCCCAGCCAGATCCAAATGGTAGCATTTCACAGCCTCTTTGGGGAGGTATAAGTGACACCCCAAAAAGTAAGGGAGTAGAGAATCAGGTCCCTGTGCGCCTGTGCACGCATGTGTCTGTGTTGAGTTTTCACTAAGTCAGCAGCTTATTGACCATTGAGATGGCAAAACCTATTCTCTGTAAAATGAACATAAAAATTAAATCTCTTTCATTACAGGATTCAGATTCATCAGGCAAAGTTCTTTTTATGATTCTGAAAATATCTAGCTTCTGCTGAAATCCTAAATGAAGCCTCATGTCAGATCCTCTTGGGTTAATATAAAATATCTCCTTTGCCTTCTCATACACATGCAAAATTCCTTACTCTCCCTCTGGCACAGATACACCGAGATGTTTTCCTCTAGCAAGGTAGAGAAAGATGTAATTAACAGGCAATTCTTATAATAGCTCAGGAAAAAGTTTGATCTGAGTCAGAAGTGGCCGTTTCTTGGATGAATTGACAGAAGCCACGTATTGTAGATTCTGCACCAGCTTTATTCCAGTAACAGAAACATTTAGCTGGCTGGAACAATTTGCATAATCTTTGATGCCTGATTGAACAATGAAAATTGTTAAGACAAAGTGACACATTCTGATCTCACTTCCACCAGTGCAAATCTAGAACAACTCCATTGATACTTATGGGTTTATTCTGGATTTATACCAGCATAAAGGATATCAGACTCTGGCCCAAAAGATGATTTACTGAAAAAAAAGGTCATTGTCAACTTTAAGTTTATGTTCACTGTGATGAATTATTGGCACAAACAACAACCATTTAACCTTCCAGTTGTCATCTCAAAACACAAGTATTAATGGATTTCTCATCCTAACATCCATGTGAAAAAGGTCAGTGTTATCCCAATTTTATAGACACAGAACTGAGCAGAAAGAAGCAAATGCAAAGATTTCCTAGTGTCCTTTATGCGTCTGAACCTTACACAGGATGAAAACTTAAAATGAATATTACTCACATGCCTGAGATTTTTGTTACATGGATATGAAGTGCAACCTTCCACTTTGAACAAAAACCCAGAGAATTAAAATGTAGACATCTTTCCTTCATGACAACTGTATAGAACAGAGATAGGCTGGAGCCACTAAATCCAGATCTAAACTTCAAACTCCTTTTCTCCTGGTCTGCGCTATAAAATTATGACAGCATGACTATGTCAACTAGAAATGTGAAAACAATCACACCCCAGACATCACTGTGCAGCAAAATCTCCAGTGTAGATACAATTATGCAGACAGAAGAGTGCTTCTGTCGGCATAGCTAGTGTTGCTCGGGGATGTGGCACATCTCTGCTTGCATTGGTATATTCTGAGTTTACAGTGTGGGGGCTACACTAGCATAGCTATACCAATATAACAATGCTGGCATAGGCTCTGTAGTGTAGACATGGCCTTTAAATTCCAAGAAGGATGGTCTTCTGGAAAAGGATTCCGGACTAGTACTGGGCAAATAACAGAATTTTCAATTCATTGGAAATTCCAAAAATATTTATATAAAAAAATCATTAGGGGTCAAACCAATACCCAATATTTCTGGAAATATTTCACAAATCAGAAAGTCAAAAACATTCATTCTAAGTCAAAAGAAGCATGTTCATTCAGCAAATCTAAATTTTGAATTTTCAACCATTTAAAATACTTTTGTTTTTAATAAAATTAAAGGAAAATTAAATTAAAGGAAAATTTGGAAGGGAAAAGGTAATTTCAAACAAAACAATCAACTCATCTCATTTTCAAAGTATAATATGGCAAAATCTACACAAATTCACAAAATGTATTGGTGTTGCTGAATCTGCATTTTCATCACATTTCATTCAGCTATATTCAGGAAATCTAGATTCAATAACCGGGTCCACCGCAGGCTCCTGGTGTGACTTTAGAACATAAGGGTAGCTATAGAGGGTCAAAAAATGGTCCATCTAACCCAGTATCCTGTCTTCTGATATTGTACCGTGCCAAATGCCCCTTATTCTTTTCCTCTCTAAAATGAACCATTCCAGTCTTAATCTCTCCTCATACATAAGCTGACACCCTAATCATTTTTGTTGCTCTTCTCTCTACATTCTCCAACTATAATATGTATTTGTTAAGATGGGGTTACCAGAACTCCACTCAGTAGTGATGGTGTGGGTGTACCATAGATTTATACAGTAACATTATATTTTGTACATATTGCCTAATGTTCTTAACATTCTGTTAGCTATTGCTGCACATTGAACTGATATTTTCAGTGAACTATCCACAAATGACTCCCAGATCTCTTTCTTGAGTGGTAACAGCTCAATTAAACTCCATCATTTTATATTTATAGTTAGGATTATATTTTCCAATATCTATTACTTTGCATTTATCAACATTGAATTCCATCTGATATTTTGTTGCCTGGTCACCCCGTTTTGTGAGATCCTTTTGTAGCTCTTCGCAGGCTGCTTGGGACTTCACTATCCTGAGTAGTTTTGTGTCACTGCAAATTTTGCCACCTCACTGTTCACCCCTTTCTCCAGATCATTTATGAATTTGTTGAATAGGATTGGTCCCAGAACAGATCCCTGGGGGACCCCAATATTTACCTCTCTCCATTCTGAAAACTGATAATTTATTCCTACCCTTTGTTTCCTATCTTTTAACTAGTTATTGATCCTGTTCCCTCACAAGGGGAGAGGCAACTCTTGATTTAGTCCTGAGTAGAGCACAAGAGCTGGTCCAAGAGGTAACTATAACAGGACTGCTTGGAAATAGTGATCATAATACAATCACATTTAACATTCCTGTGATGGGAACAACACCTCAGCAGCCCAACACTGTGGCATTTAATTTCAGAAAGGGGAACTATGGAAAAATGAGGGGGTTAGTTAAACGGAAATTAATAGGTAAAGTGACTAAAATGAAATCCCTGCAAGCTGCATGGACACTTTTCAAAGACACCATAATAGAGGCCCAACTTAAATGTATACCCCAAATTAAAAAACAAAGTCAAAGAACTAAAAAAGAGCCACCGTGGCTTAAAAACCATGTAAAAGAAGCAATGAGAGATAAAAAGGCATCTTTTAAAAAGTGGAAATCAAATCCTACTGAGATAACTAGAGAGGAGCATAAACACTGCCAAATTAGGTGTAAAAATGTAATAAGAAAAGCCAAAATGGAGTTTGAAGAACAGCTAGCCAGAAACTCAAAAGGTAATAATAAAATGTTTTTTAAATACGTCAGAAGCAGGAAGCCTGCTAAACAACCAGTAGGGCCCCTGGATGACAGAGATACAAAAGGAGCACTTAAAGATGATAAAGTCATTGCGGAGAAACTAAATGAATTCTTTGCTTCGGTCTTCACGGCTGAGGACGTTAGGGAGATTTCCCAACCTGAGCCATCTTTTGTAGGTGACAAATCTGAGAAATTGTCACAGATTGACGTGTCATTAGAGGTGTTTTTGGAACTAACTGATAAACTTAACTGTAACAAGTCACTGGGACCAGATGGCATTCACCCAAGACTTCTGAAAGAACTCAAATGTGAAATTGCGGAACTGTTAACTAGGGTTTGCAACCTGTCCTTTAAATCGGCTTCTGTACCCAATGACTGGAAGATAGCTAATGTAACGCCAATATTTAAGAAGGGCTCTAGAGGTGATCCTGGCAATTACAGATCAGTAAGTCTAACGTCCGTACTGGGCAAATTAGTTGAAACGATAGTAAAGAATAAAATTGTCAGGCACATTGAAGAACATAAATTGTTGGGCAAAAGTCAGCATGGTTTCTGTAAAGGGAAATCATGTCTTACTAATCTATTAGAGTTCTTTGAAGGGGTCAACAAACATGTGAACAAGGGGGATCCAGTGGACATAGTGTACTTAGATTTCCAGAAAGCCTTTGACAAGGTCCCTCACCAAAGGCTCTTATGTAAATTAAGTTGCCATGGGATAAGAGGGAAGATCCTTTCATGGACTGAGAACTGGTTAAAAGACAGGGAACAAAGGTAGGAATAAATGGTAAATTTTTAGAATGGAGAGGGATAACTAGTGGTGTTCCCCAGGGGTCAGTCCTAGGACCAATCCTATTCAACTTATTCACCAGTGATTTGGAGGAAGAGGTAAATAGTGAGGTAGCAAAGTTTGCAGATGATACTAAACTGCTCAAAATAGTTAAGACCCAAGCAGACTGTGAAGAACTTCGAAAAAGATCTCACAAAACTAAATGATTGGGCAACAAAATGACAAATGAAATTTAACGTGGATAAATGTAGAGTAATGCACATTGGAAAAAATAACCCCAACTAAACATACAATATAATGGGGGCTAATTTAGCTACAACTAATCAGGAAAAAGATCTTGGAGTCATCGTGGATAGTTCTCTGAAGACGTCCATGCAGTGTGCAGTGGCAGTCAAAAAAGCAAACAGGATGTTAGGAATCATTAAAAAAGGGATAGAGAATAAGACGGAGAATAACTTATTGCCCTTATACAAATCCATGGTGCGCCCACATCTTGAATACTGTGTACAAATGTGGTGTCCTCATCTCGAAAAGGATATACTGGCATTAGAAAAGGTTCAGAGAAGGGCAACTAAAATGATTAGGGGATTGGAATGGGTCCCATTTTAGGCAAGATTAAAGAGGCTAGGACTTTTTAGCTTGGAAAAGAGGAGACTAAGGGGGGATATGATAGAGGTATATAAAATTATGAGTGGCGTGGAGAAAGTGAATAAGGAAAAGTTATTTATTTGTTGCCATAATAGAAGAACTAGGGACCACCCAATGAAATTAGTGGGCAACAGGTTTAAAACAAAAAAAGGAAGTTTTTCTTCACACAGCACATAGTCAACCTGTGGAACTCCTTGCCTGAGGAGGCTGTGAAGGCTAGGACTATAACAGGGTTTAAAAGAGAATTGGATAAATTCATGGCGGTTAAGTCCATAAATGAGTATTAGCCAGGCTGGGTAAGGAATGGTGTCCCTAGCCTTTGTTTGTCAGGGGTGGGTGATGGATCGCAGGAGAGAGATCACTTAATCTTTACCTGTTAGATTCACTCACTCCGGGGCACCTGGCTTTGGCCACTGTTGGTAGACAGGATACTGGGCTAGATGGACCTTTGGTCTGACGCAGTACGGCCTTTCTTATGTTCTTATCCATGGGAAGTCCTTCCCTCTTATTCCATGACTGCTTACTTTGCTTAAGAGCCTTTGGTGAGGGACCTTGTCAAAGGCTTTCTGAAAATCTAAATACACTATGCCCACTGGATCCCCCTTGCCCACATGCTTGTTGACCCCCTCAAAGGATTCTAGTAAATTGGTGAGGCTGATTTCCCTTTACAAAAGCCATGTTGACTCTTCCCAAATCTACTGTGTTCATGTGTCTCATCATTCTGTTTTCTATAGTTTCAACCAATTTACTTGAACTGAAGTTAGGTTTACAGCCTGTAATTGCCAGGATTGCCTCTAGAGCTTTTTAAAAAATTGGTCTTACATTAGCCATTCACCAGTCACCTGGTACAGAGGCTGACAGAGCAATCGGTTACACATCACAGTTAGCAATTCTGCAATTTCATATTTGAAATTCAAAACCCTTGGGTGAATATCATCTGGTCTTGGTGACTTATTACTGTTTAATTTCTCAGTTTGTTTGAAAACTTCCTCTTTGACACCTCAATCTGGGGCAGTTCCTCATATTTGTCACCCAAAAAGAATGGCTCGGGTATGGGGGTCTCCCCCCTATCCTGTGCAATGAAGACAAATGCAAAGAATTCATTTAACTTCTCCGTAACAGCCTTATCTTCCTTGAGTGCTCCTTTAGCACTTCATTTATCCAGTGACCCCACTGATTTTTTGACAGACTTCCTGCTTCTGATGTACTTAGAACAGACGTGGGCGAACTATGGCCCGCGGGACACATGTGACCCGCCGGCCATTTTTATCTGGCCCGCAAGCTTTGTCCGGGGGCCCCGCCCTCCCGGCCCAGAGCCCAGTGCGGCAAGCCGTGTGGCCCCACATTCTGGGGCTGAGCGCGGGGCCGGGTGGGGTGAGCAGAGCACGGCAAGCCATGGGGCCCTGCGCTCCCGGCCCAGGGTGCCAGGCGGAGCGCTAGAAGATGTGCGCCCCAGCGGAGCGTTGAGAGCCGCAGGGCCCCGTGCCCAGCTGACCAGGCCCCACCCTCGGGCCAAAAAGTTTGCCCACCCCTGACTTAGAACATTTTTTGCTGTTAGATTTTGTGTCTTTTACTAGTTGCTTTTCAAATTCTTTTTTGGCCTGCCTAATTATATGTTTACACTTGACTTGCCAGACTCTGTTCCTTTCTATTTTCTTCACTAGGATCTGACTTCCAATTTTTAAAGGATGTCTTTTTGTCTCTAATCACCTCTTTTACTCTATTGTTTACCCATTTTTTGGTCCTCTTACTGTGTTTTTTTAAAATATATTTTGGGTATACATAAAGTTTGAGCCTCTTTTATGGTGTTTTTAGAAAGTTTCCATGAAGCTTTTCGGCATTTCACTCTTGTAACTGAACCTTTTAAATTTCTGTTGAACTAGTCTCCCTACTTTAGTGAAAGTGACAAAGAGTCCTGTGGCACCTTAAAGACCAGTCCTGGCCTACAGACAACCTGCCAACCTCAAGCTTATTCTCACCAGCAACAGCACACCGCGCCATAATAACTCTAACTCAGGAACCAATCCATGCAACAAACCTCGATGCCAACTCTGCCCACACATCTACACCAGCAACACCATCACAGGACCAAACCAGATCAGCCACACCATCACTGGTTCATTCGCCTGCACATCTACCAACGTAATATACGCCATTATGTGCCAGCAATGTCCCTCTGCTATGTACATCGGCCAAACTGGACAGTCCCTACGAAAAAGGATAAATGGACACAAATCAGATATCAGGAATGGCAATATACAAAAACCTGTAGGAGAGCACTTCAACCTCACCGGACACACCATAAAAGATTTAAAGGTCGGCATTTTGCAGCAAAAAAACTTCAAGTCCAGACTGCAAAGAGAGACTGCAGAGCTGCAATTCATTTGCAAATTTGATACTATCAATCAAGGATTGAACAAAGATTACCAGTGGCTAGCTAACTACAAAAGCAGCTTCTCTTCTCTCGATATTCACAACTCCAGTTCAGCTGCTAGAGGAACACCTCACCCTCCCTGATTAGAGATAACAAGCTGGTTCAGCCTCATTGGACTAACCCTGTTATCTCCCACCTGGTTCTTACCTACCTATTTATACCTGCCCCTGGAAGGATACTTCCACTGCATGCATCCGACAAAGTGGGTATTAGCCCACGAAAGCTTATGCTCTAAAACTTTAGTTAGTCTTTAAGGTGCCACAGGACTCTTTGTCACTTCTGCAATTCCAGACTAACACGGCTGCCCCTCTGATTCTCTACTTTGGTGAAATTCCCTTTTTCGAAATTAAAATTAATTATATTATGGCTGCTATTACTGAGAGCTTCAGGTATATGCACCTCTTGGACCAGATCCTTTGCTCCATTTTGGACTAAATCAAGAATTGTCTCACCCCTTTTGGATTCCAGGACTAGCTGCTCGAAGATGCAATCATTAATGGTGTCTAGAAAATTTATTTCTGCATTCCATCCTGAGGTGACATGTTCCCCATCGATATGGGGAGAGTTGAAATCCCCCCTTACTATATGGTTTTCCGTGTTTATAGCCTCCTGGATCTCCCTGAGCATTTCACAATCGTGTCATCATCCTGACTAGGTGGTCTGTAGTATATGTCTACTGCTATACCCTTATTAGTGAAGCATGGAATTTCTATCCATAGAGATTCTATAATAAGATTTTACCTATATTTGACACAGATAGTGCCACTCCCCCACCAGCACAATCTACTCTATCCTATATATTCCCCCCCCCGCCCAAGATGTTAGATTAATTTACAAAATATTAATAAATTTATGTATTACAATTCTTTCATGGAAACAACACGTATGTAAACAAGGTGATTCAGTTGATAAAGCGCACTTGGACTTTCAGAAAACCTTTGACAAGATCCCTCACCAAAGACTCTTAAGCAAAGTAAGGAGTCCTGGGATAAGAGGAAAGTTCCTCTCATAGATCAGTTACTGGTTAAACAATAGGAAACAAAGGATAGGAATAAATGGTCAGTTTTCATGGTGGAGAGTGGTAAATAGAAGGTCCCACAAGGATCTGTACTGGCACCTGTGCTATTAAACATATTCATAAATGTTCTGGAAAAAGGGGTGAACAGTGAGGTGGAAAAATTTGCAGTCCATACAAAATTATTCAAGATAGTTAAGCCCAAAGCTGACTTGGAAGAGTTACAAAGGGACCTCACAAAACTGGGTGACTGGGCAACAAAATGGCAGAAGAAATTCAGTGTTGATAAGTGCAAAGTAATGTGCATAGGAAAAATAATCTCAACTACACATACAAAATGATGGGATCTGTAATTAGCTGTTACCACTTGTCGCAGGGCAGAGGTTTCTAAAACCTCTGCTGCCTGCTTCCCTGCAGTGTGGCTGGGTTAAAGGGCTAAAACCCTGAGTAGGGAGCCCAGCTGCAGACACTAATGAGGGCAGGCTCAGTGCAACCTACGGAGCCAGGTGGAACCACTGGGGCTGATGACTGGGCAAGAATACAAACCCAGGGAAGAGCTTAGAGAGGGATGCTAGCCAGGCAGGAGGACAGGGGGTACCTAGCTCTGTCTCTGCTGATTGAGACAAACCTCAAGTGACCAGAGGACCTGGGGGAGGTCTTTGAGGGGCCTGATTCTGGGGAAGTTGGGACTTCTGTAAGCACTGTAAATAAAAGAGCACGGGTGAAGCACTGGAGGAGAGTGTCTGAGATGTTTCTTTGACCAGCCTAACCATGGGGCACAGGGACTAGGGGAAGGAAGCCTGTGCCACCCCGTGACACCACTCAAGAAAGATCTTGGAGTCTCTGTGGATAATTCTCTGAAAACAATTGTTTCAATGTGCAACAGCAGCCAAAAAAGCTATCGGAATGTTAGCAAACATTAGGAAAAAGATAGATAATACAACAGAAAATATCATACCGCCTCTATATCAGGGGTGGGCAAACTAGGGCCCATGGGCCACATCCAGACTGTGAGCTAATTCAGCCCAGCCCCCCTGAACTCCCCCCAGCCCTTCCCCTGCTGTCTCCCCTCCTCCGCCTTCCCTGCTCTCCTGGAGCTTTAGGGCCGCATCCAGGAGCGACCCTGGCCAGCGCTGCAGTGGCATGGCTCGGGTGAGCTCCTGCCACGCGGCCCGCTGGAGCTCGCAGCCCCACGCCCTTACCGCATCATTCCCCCATCTCCTGGAGCCTCTGCCTGCCGAGTCCAGGAGCGGCCCTAGACAGCACTGCAGCGGCGTGGCTCCAGTGGGGCCTGAGCTGCCCCTGGGAGTGGTGTGGTAAGGGGGCGGGCTGAGAGCTCCAGTGAGCCAAGCGGCAGAGCTCAGGCCCCACCAGAGTCACGCCGCTGCAGTGTTGTCCCCGGCCAATCCTGGACCAGGTGCGCTGAGGTTCCGGGAGAGGGGGGAGGCGGGGGTAAGTGGCATGGCAAAGGGGTGATGGAGGTTGGATAAGGGGCAGGGAGTTTCTGGGAGCAGTCAGGGGACGGGCGGGTGGGGGGGGGTTGGATGGGGCAGAGGCTTTCAGGGGGGCGATCAGGGGACGTGGAATGGGGGGTTGGATAGGGTGGGAGAGTTCTGGGAGGTCTGTCAGGAGGCGGGGGGTGTGGGGATAGGAGTCGAGGCAGTCAGGGGACAGGGAGAGGGTTGTTGGGTAGGGGGTGGAATCCCAGGGTGGTGATTGGTGGGGAGGGGGTTTCGGAAGGGGGTGTTCAGGGGACAAGGACCAGGATGGGTTGGGTGTTCTGAGGGGAGCAGTCAGGGCAGGAAGTGGGTTGGGGTCAGATGGTGGCGGAGCCTTCCCTACCCGACCCTCCGTACCCCGATGTGGCCCTTGGGCCAAAAAGTTTGCCCACCCCTGCTCTATATAGATCCATTGTATGCCCACATCTTGAACACTGCTTGCAGTACCGGTCACCCCATCTCAAAAAAGATATATTAAACTGGAAAGGGTGCAGAAAAGGGAAACAAAAATTATTAGGATGTGGAACAGCTTCCATATGAGGAGAGATTAGAAAGACTGGGACTGTTCAATTTAGAAAAGAAATGGCTGAGAAGGGATATGCTAGAGGGTGTATAAAATCACAACTGGTGTGGAGAAAGTGAATAAGGAAGTGTTATTTACCCCTTGATATAACACAAGAACTAGGGGTCAATTGATGAAATTAACAGGCAGCAGGTTTAAACCAAACAAAAGGATGTTTTCTTCACACAACACACAGTTAACCTGTGAAAATCATTGCCATGGGGCATTGCAAAGACCAAAACTATGAATGGGTTAAAAAAATAAATTAGATAGCTGCAAGCTGGGGAAGAAAAAAATCCCCAAAGATTAAAAGGCCTCCTCTCTATCAGCTGAAAAGGGGTAACTACAGGTCAATCAGGTTCAGCTGAGAAGAGGTTCCAGAAAATCAATTAGGATCAACTGAGAGGGAGTTCCCTGAGGTCAGTTAGGATCAGTGGATCCCAACTAAGGGCTGCCTGAGACTTTTTTAAACCCTCCTCTGTTGGGAGAAGGAGAGGATGAGAGAAAGCAGAAGTCAAGCTGCCAGTAGGCTAGGAGCAGCAAGACAGTGAGCCTCACCAGGAAGGGAGATTGCATTCCCTTCCATAAGGGAAGAAAACAAGTCCAAAAGACTGTCTGAAAGAAGGAATGGACTGCCCCTGTGCATCCTAGCAGGACTGTTTTACCTAAGCCTGTCTCACCAAGGCTAAAAAGGTACCTTGTCACAGTATGTTCACAAAGGATAGGTCTGCCAATGGCTATTAGGCAAGATGGTCAGAAATCCAACCCTGTACTCTGGTGTCCCTAAGTCTTTGACTGCCAGATGCTGGGACTGTCCAATAGGGAATAGATGACTTGATAATTACTCTGTTCTGTTCTTTCCTTCTGAAATACAGTATCTTGTGCTGTCTACTGTCAGCAGAAAGGACGCTGGGCTAAATGGAGCATTTGTCTGACCCAAGATGGCCATTCTTATGTTTTTATTATATTGTGGACTATAGCCATGAAGGGGAAGGGAATCTGCATGTTAGATGGTATTGCTCAGCTAGTCAGGATTTAGGGGGGAATGGTTAATGGATGCATTAAAGGAAAACAAAGTTGAAACAGTACATAATGTCTTGCAAATACAGAGATGGGGAAAATCAGTTCCTATAAAAGAAATGGCCTGAATAAAAAACATTTTTCTGGCTATGAAAATATTTAGTTTTTGCCCCTCACCTTCTCCCCCACACCCCTGAGTCCTGACTCCCTCCACACACGTTTTTCTTTTTGCTGCTGCCGCTGAACTTTCTTGCATGAGGTATTTCTAGCACAGCTGGAAGCAAGAAAGGCTGTAGGTTTATTCCAAGCGGCTTCCCTTATGAGATTTCCAGCCCAACTTTGCACTCTGAAGTGGTTCGGAGAGTCTGAATAAGCATCTGAACGGCCGGGTGCTTGTCTGAATAGAGCTGAGTCTCTGAACCTTGGGAGGTTTGTGCATCACTAATCACATCCTCTTACAGCTCTGCCACAGTGTGATGAGGGAGGGAGACTTCTCTAGGGCTGAGTTCTGTGCAAGAGGAGCAAAAGCCCAGGCCCACTAATCAAGGTCAGGTCTCTTCTATGACAACCTACCAGCCACCAAGCTAGCTTCTTTCTTTAAGTTTAAGAAAGAAAAGGATCTGTGCTCATAATTATTCCAGCTGGGTCCAAACCAAAACCTGGGATCCAAGCAGCCACAAAGCACCTCTAACTTTGAACCCCAAACCCCTGCCACTAAGAATTATAAAAGTCTGAAATTCCTATGGAGTAAGGGGTGGGGGAGTTCCTGTGTAGATTAGACAGGAGAGGCAGCATGGTCTAGTAGGCAGAGCACTGGACTGGAAGTGAGGAAAATGGGCTCTATTTTCAACTCTGCCACTGACCTGCTGTGTTACTCAAGCACGTCACTTCCCCTCTCTGCTTTTTATGCCTCTGATGATGAGTGACTCATGGGTTGATGTGCCCTCTCATGGCTGGGTGCAATGTAGCAGGCTGTCCTGATCTGGCACTCCCCACCAACAGCTGCTCTGACCCCATGGTGATCTGCTGCTTCTCCTGACTCAGCCCTTCAGCCAGGTCACGTAGGTTCCTTGCTGTCTCCTCTTCTGGAGTAACAGTCCAAGCCAACAAACCAAAGTCCAATGGCCACGTGGTGAATCTTTGATCAGAGTGCAGACTCCTTAGTCCTTCCAACCCTGGTCTCTGGGGTGTTCACACTATCTTTTTCAATGTGCCTATAAGGGAATGCAGGCCCTCCCTCTCCCATGGGTTCTAGCTCAAGCAAGGTCTTCCTCCCTGGGCTTCTTCCTACCTCAGCCTCTCGGCAGGCCTTTTCCACAGCCCCTTCCTGGGCTCACTGTGTAACAGTAATCTACTCAGGCTCCCTGACCTCATCTCTTCAGGCTGCAAGGACTCTCAAGGCTCACTCTTCTTTTGGGGCAGGCCTGTCAGGGCTTCCCACTGGAGTACCACAACAACTTCAAATGAAAATATGAATTTAAACCACTTCTACACTCTTTGAACTAGAGCTTTTACCACCCCCTGCCACCTGTTTCCCCTGTTCTCCATTCCTCAAGTTGAACGCGCCCCAGGGCTTCCTCCCTGAAGGTGAGAATCCTGCCCTTTTGCCAAGGCTCACTATGGGAGCTTCTCCAGAATCTCCTGGCCTTTTCCAGAATTCTCTACCCCAGGGAACCATGCAGCTCTTCCCCCAAGTTGGGACTCAGTTGTAACTGGGTCTGGCCTACCCTGAAAGTGCTACCAGTTGGCTTCTCGAGAGCTCTCCAACTCCTCTTAGCCCTTTCAGGGCCAGTGCAGGGTATATACACCATCACAGTTTCCCATCTTTCATCTGTCTCATCCATTTAGATTTTAAGTTTTTTGGAGAAGACACTGTATATTAGTCTTATTTTTGTACAGCACTTAGTATAACAAGCCCAGCAATCTTGGTCCAAGTCTCTAGCATACTGCCGTAATATATGTATTATATAAATAATAGCCAAATGCTGCCTTCTGATGCTCCCAGGCAAACTTTTGCTGATTTCAGTGGAAGCCTTTCATGCAGAAGCAAGAGCAGAATTAGCCTCAGTTTATAAAGACTAAAACTGGAGCTGTGTCTATAGCAAAAGCAACAGGAACAGGTTTGCAAGGACCTGACTCACCAGAGCATCCTCTAATCAAAAGGTTGCTGATGCCAATGATTGATTGGTTGCCAAACGGTTGATTGATGCCAACCAATACAGACTTAGTAAATTAGGTTTATAAAATCACAAATAGAAATCATTCCAATGTTACACAGCTGACAAGGTGAGACAGGAAACAGGCCATCTAGTACAAAAAGGGTCATTCTTGTGGTGTTTGTACTAATACATCTACAATTCATTCTCCTAAACAAGTCTCTCTCCCCCTCCTTCTTGTATCTATTTTGTTAGATTATTGTGTCAAGTTTATTATACAAACTAACTATAAAGTATTTGTATAGCACATGTGGCAAACTCCCACTGACTGGTGGAGGGCAATTGTAGAAGCTAGGGATTTTTTCATGCTTAGTGGCATTGCCCTGGTAACTTTGGATTCTGGAAACAAGGTTAATGGAAGATCCTAAGTGTTAGGAACAGAGAGATAAGAATGTTGGCCTCCTTTTCGCTGTGAAATGCTGACAGCTGTAGTATACAGCACAATGGTGATCACTTACACCTGGGTGGTCACAGAATTATTACAACATTTGATGTGATAAAGATGGAGAAAATGAAAAGGAAAGACCACAAGGGTACTAGATTATTGCAGCATGGCCACATTAATAACAACACTCACCTTTAATGGCAACATTTCTTGACTTTTTAAAATGTTACCCATGCACATCATATGTTATATGAACAGAGGTAATTCCTACCACAGCCACTCCTATGTGCCCCTACTTCGATAA
Source organism: Dermatemys mawii (assembly GCA_007922305.1). Taxonomy (NCBI): domain Eukaryota; kingdom Metazoa; phylum Chordata; order Testudines; family Dermatemydidae; genus Dermatemys; species Dermatemys mawii. The sequence continues at coordinate 4,860,855 of ML677383.1, forward strand.
TCAGAATTGTATGCAACTGCAGTCAATCTCACCCATACTTAAAGGTAATTGGGATTTTCCATTATACAGATGCAGCACAGTAGCAATACAGCGTAGCTCACAAGATGTCTGTTAGTTACATACACTTACTAAGAGTTTAAATATTATAATTGAGCACAGTTCCAACCTTGTTAATCAGAAATCATGCAGACAACGTGGAAAATTTATACGTAAGCCTTGCAAATGTATCCAAATGCTGCTCACTTTGCACAAGTCCCAATGCTTTACTCATCTGAGTAAAACAAGAAGAATTTGGCTTTTAAAGCAAGCAGATTCATTTCTCTATATAACTTCTATTTGGAAACTCTAGGAGAGAAAGGAAAACTAAAGGGAAACTACAGTCTATTGAAGTTATTTATGCTCCATTTGGTGGAGATAGGGAAGAATTATTTTCTGCATGTCGTTCAGGTAACTCGAATCTAGACAGGAGTGAATGGGTTATTTGGACTGCTGGTTCACATTCCCCCTTAAGTTCTGTTTAGCATAGGAGTTAACTTTGCTTTGTTGCAGATATAACGTCTGTTGCTTTACAGGCAAACACAAAAGCATGCTAAGAGAGCCAACTAAGGTTGGCTCAAGGATGCAACCTTATTCTAGATAATCAATTTTCTTTACAAAGAGGCATCTACAAGGTTGTGAAACACTGTGACTGTAATGAGCTGTTATGTTACAGCAAGTTAAATATAGTTCAGGAATTGGGAAGTTCTCCTGGAGAGCTGGAAGCTGGAGCCCAAGAGAGATTCCCTCTCTGGGGACATAGCAAACACTGTGTGTTTATAGTACAAACTGATATGTGAGGACATGAAACACTGTTGTACTGTCTACAAGGTATCATGACGCATCAAGGGTGTGCTTTCTCCATGCGATCCTTTGCAACGTAACTGCATTAATTAACAGGAAGCTCTCTCTGCCTTGTGTGTGTAAACAAGAGCAATAGTTCCTATAGTGATAGAGTCAATATGATAAGCACACTGAGGTAAAGATAAAGTAAATAAGAAAGAAAGAAGACTGCAGACCTCTAATTCTATCTCCCTGCAGTGTAAATGTTGTGGAGTAATTGGAGAAAGACACCTTTCTGACAGTACAAGTGGAATTTGAAGACTCTAAAATAGTAGATACTGAACTTTAGGATTTTTAAAGAGTTCTGCAGTATATTATATTGTATGAAAATCCAACAGGCTGACTATTTGCCAATTGTTAGACCACTGGTGTGCTGAGATCACTGCCTATCATGCTCAGCAGCATTATGTCATTATTTCTCTTTGTATCTGTCTCTGTTTTCAGCTGTTGTCTCTTCTCTTACATTGCAAGCTCTTTGGGGCGGGTCTTGTCTTTTTGTTCTGTTTGTGTATGGCCTTGGATAATGGGGCCTTGGTCCATGACCAGGGCTCCTCAGTGCTACCATAAAACAAAACTAAAATAGTAATAATAACACCTACCCGCTATTCTTGTTTCTTCATTTTGAGACTCTACAATGAAGACTTCTAATGATAATCTAGATAAGAAAATTCATTAATGATTTATGAAACAAAGCCAACAATATGGCAGTGAAATAGTCATGCTAAGTCCTGAGGAGCTGTAAGCACTTGTGAGACTAGAGAAATAAAAGAAAGTAATCAAGAGAGATTAGAAACATAGGCGGAAAATGCATTTCTAGAGGTGGTAAGAGAAGGTTTTCTTTCCCACTGTTACAGGCAATTTCAACTTTTCCTCAAAAAAATTTCAGCAAGAACTTTTTGTTTTTTTGTGATAATGAGTGAATTTCGTTTAAACTAAATGGAAGGGTGAACAAAAATAGGTCAATAGCTAGTATCCTTGATTTCAGAAGGGCAAACTTAAAAAAATTAAGGGAAGAGGACTCAGAACCCAAAGATGTGAAGATGGAGGAGGATTGGAATTACTTTGTCAAAGTTGAAGAACTTATCTGAAATCTGCATCTCAAGCAAGGTGAAAAAAACTCCCAGGGAAGGGTTGCAGACCAAACTGGAAGAGCAAATATCTCAAACAGATAATTAAGAGAAAGCGGAAAGTCTATACAGAATGGAAGAAAGGAAAGGAAAGCTACCCATTGGAGGTCAGAAAGTGTATTGGAAAAGTAAGAACTGCCAAAGGCCAAGCTGAGTTGGACCTTGCAAATTAATTTAAGATCAAGACTAAAAGGCTCTTTAGCCATGTCAATAAAAAGAAAATAAGCGAAGAAGTGGGACTGCTAAGTACTAAGAATAGGGTGGAGACTAAAGATAATCTAGGCTGAGCCCCACACCTAAATGAATACATTGCCTCAGTTTTTAATAAAGGTAATGGGGGGGTGGGTTAGAGGCAGTGGCAGGGTGGCTAATGGAACAAGAACATAGAAGTTATAATTACCACATGGAGGTGGAATCAAACTCAAACAGCTTAACTGGACCAAACTGGAGGGCCTGGAGGGTCCTCAAGGATCAGTCTTGGGACCAATCTTATTTAACATTTTCATTAATGACCTTGGCATAAAAAGTGGGAGCTAATAAACTTTGAGATGACATAGAGTTGGGAAGTATTTGCCTGTACAGAGAAGGACTAGAATACCATGCAAAAAGATCTGGACAACCTTGAAAACTCCCGTAAAAGAAATGGAATGAAAGAACAGTGCAAAGTGCAAGTTCATGCACTTATGAACTAACAACAAGAATTTTTGCTATAAGCTGGAGACTTATCCTCTGCTTCCAACTGATAAGACCTTGGTGTACTGTTAAATCTCAGGATGACTATGAGCCTCCAATGTGACGCAGCTGTACAAAAGACTAATGCAGTCCTAGGATACATCAGGTAAGGTATTTCCAGAGAGACAAGGAAGTGTTATTACCATTGTTCAAGGCACTGGTGAGACCTCATCTGGAATACTGTGTGCAGTTCTGGTCTTCCCTGTTTAAGAAGCATCAATTCAAACTGAATCAGGTGCAGAGAAAGTCTACTAGAATGATCTGAGGAATGGAAAACTTGCCATACAAGAGGAGATTTAAGGAGCGTGGCTTCTTTAGCCTAACCAAAAATAAGGTTGAGGGGAGATATGATTGCTCTCTCTAAATACGTCAGAGGGATAAATACCAAAGAGGAAGAGGAGTTATTTAAGTTAAGGGCCAGTGTTGGCACAAGAACAAATGGATATAAACTGGCCATGAATAGCCTTAAAATTAGACAAGGGATTCTAACCATCAGAGATGTGGAGTTCTGGAACAGCCTTTCAAGGGTAGCTGTTGGGCAAAACACCTAACTTCTTTCAAAACTTAGTTTGAAAAGTGTATGGAGGGGATGCTATGATGAGATTGCCTACAATGACTTTGGGCCATACACAACTGCTATTAGCAAATACCTCCAATGTCTGGAGATGGAACACTAGATAGGGAGGGCTCTGAGATACTACAGAGAATTCTTACCCAGGTGTCTGGCTGGTGAGTCTCACCCACATGCTCAGGGTCTAACTGATCACCATATTTGGGGTCAGGAAGGAATTTCCCCGCAACTCCAATTGGCAGAGACCGTAGAGTGATTTTGGGGCGGGGGGTCTTTCTCTGCAGCAGGGGGCATGAGTCAAATGCTGGTTTGAACTAGAGTAACTGGTGGATTTTCTGTATGTGAAACCTTTAAAACAAGGTTTCAGGACTTCATTCACTCAGCCAGATGCTATGGGCCTGCTACAGGAGTGGGTGGTTCTGTGGCCTGCAGTGTGCAAGAGGTCAGACTAGATCAGGGATTGGCAACCGTTGGCACATGGCCCATCAGGGAAATCCGCTGACAGGCTGGGATGGTTTGTTTACCTGCAGCTTCCACAGGTTTGGCCGATCGCAGTTCCCACTGGCCATGGTTCGTTGTTCCAGGCCAATGGGGGCTGCGGGAAGTGGTGGCTAGCACATCCCTTGGTCCACGCTGCTTCCCGCAGCCTCCATTGGCAAACCGTGGCCAGTGGGAGCTGCAATCGGCCAAACCTGCAGACGCTGCAGGTAAACAAACCATCCTGGCCTGCCAGCGGATTTCTCTGATAGGTCGCATGCCAAAGGTTGCTGATCCCTGGACTAGATGATAATGATGGTTTTTTCAGGCCTTAAAGGCTCTGAGTTTGAGACCAAATGGGGGAAAAGGCAGCGGTGTTATGCTTCTCTGAGTGGTGGGGAACTGAGGCACAGAGAGACTGTGATTTACCCAGGGTCAAACGTGGGAGTTGAACCCAGCTCTCCTGGGTCCCAACACAATGGCTTCACCACAAGACCTTCCCTCTTCTCTACTATGTGTATTTGCAGAGCCTAGCACAGTGGGACTCTGATCTCACTTGGCCTCTCTACGTGTTGTACTAACAATAAATACTATTGAAGTTAAGGGAAGTTTGGAATGAGTAAGGACTGAAGTATTTATCCTTCTGCCACCAGGGTCTTATACTTACTCTTACCCTACTGAGGAGAAGGGAAGCTAAGCCACTACAGTATCTTCCAAAAAAGAAAAGGGAGCTTTTAATTGTAGTAATTTTTTCGTCCACAGATTGTCGGACTCTAAGATATCAACATGGGCAGCTTCGAGGCTAGTTCCTTAATCCCGAGTGATCGAGGGAGCCCAGCATGTTTCACAAGCTTTTCCTAGGAAGCCCTGGAGGGTGGAATTCACTTGAGTTTGAATTTGAATCACCAAGATAACATAATGGCAAAACAATTTCAGCGCAAGTCTAAAGGGATGACATTAAGATGTCATGACAATGGCACAGTGATGCCACTGCAGATCTGGGGACAGGGCTGCCCTGTGTTGAGAGGATGGGAAAATGTCAGTGGGGAGCTGCAGGAGAGTTTAAAAGAGGGGAAAAAAAAACAAAGTGCCATATTTTCAGCTAGGCCCAAGGAGCATAGACGCAGCTGAGGAAGGAAATACATAGGAGTCCTTTGTGCTTTCTAATCCTAAATGTGGCTCTGTATCAGCCTACTCCCTGCATGGATAAGAGCAAGCCAGGCAGTTCCAAGGAACTAGGATGTGTGCATTGCAGTGAGAGTTGTGTAACCCTAGCAGGTTGCAGGTTTCTAGTAACTTTATTTTATGATAACTATAATACATTTCAGCTACTGGCACAATGCTCTCGGTTCCTGAGCCAGGCAAGGGACAATTGGATAAGAATACAACAAAATAAACACTAATACTATTAATATACTGCCAGGAATAAATACTGTGCTGTATAGAAGCATGTCTTGTGCCAAACTGATAAGCTGGCTCCTGATTTGAAGAATTTATAGGGTAAACATCAGAGCAGCACGGTATTGCACAGAACAAATGCAGGGAAACATTTGAAGACAGAATCTGGACTATTTCACAGAACAGGTGGATTCCTTGGAAATGTTTGTAGAAAGGGCAGTCAGTGAATCATAACCAGGAACTCTTTTTCTTAGGAAGACATGCAAGGAGGAGGAATTATGGGCCAGAGTCTTAGCAGATGTAAATCAACACAGGCCCATTGGTTTCAGTGGTTCTCACTCAGTTGGTGGAGCTACACTGATTTGCACCATCTGGGGATCTATGCTGGAAATACACTGGGGAGATGATGGGGATTTCTTGATCAAGTGAAATATAAGGAATGGGATAGCAGGTAGGAGGAATGGAGAGCAGACATAACCTACTGTCTGTGTTATGTCCCGATCCACAAAGAAGGGGAGTCTGTTACAGCTCCCGCTACAGAAGCTGACTGTTTAACTCAAGCTGTGGAGGTCCCTCTTTCAATTGTCAATGTCAGCCAAGATGGCAGCCATCATCTAGTTCTAGACCAGAGGTGGAGATAAAATATTATTAGCCACACTTGCAGCTCTGCTCTGTCAGCGTCTGTACATCTTTGATTGTAGAACAGCACTAATTCCATTCTGAACTGAGGCCGAGTGCTTTCTGCATAGCTTGGAAACACACCGATTAATGTGGCTGGGTTTTTTGTTTTTCTTTTAAATCATTGACATGGACATTATATTGCAATCAAAGAATCTTGAACAGAGTAGCCCAGTAGAGCTGGGTGGAAAATGGCTTTCCTGACCGAGGAAACTTTTTGATGTTGCAAAAATGTTCCCACTCTGCAGCGTGACAAACCTGAGACCTTGAGAACTTTTAGGTGAAATATCACAGATTAGGAGCCCAGAATAGCCAATAGCCTGATCAGGGAAGTTACGTGGGGATGAGGGAGACTTATGTTCCAGACCCTGCTCCGCTACTCTCCCATATTGCCCCGCAAAGTGTTTTGACCAACAGGCAAGGGTCTATTCTAGGACTGATCTCTCTGTCTCTCCTGTTGAAATTGTTCCACGTTGTGTAAATAATTAAATATTCATTGAGCAGTGATTTGCACTTGGGTCTCCAACATCCTAAGTGAGTGTCCTAACCCCCGGGTTATTCTATGGGAGGCTGTTGGATTTTAACCAGAAATTCCTTCCTGGACCGGAGAAATTCTTCCTGATGAATGTGTAATTGAGACTGATAAATTCATGAGAAAAGTTTGTTTAACAAATCAGCCTTTTCCTACCAAAAAAAAAAAGTTTCATCAAAAAATTTCCTGACCATCTCTATTCATAAGCAATCTTATGGTAGCAAGCTAATGTACAGGACCATTGGATTGCAAAGCTAAATAAGGCGACAGACTTGCATTTTGGCATCGTGTGATTGTTATAAGTAGGGTCCTACCAAATGCACCGCCATGAAAAACATGTCACTGGCATAATAATCCCTCCCCCGGTAAATCTAGCTATTGGAGGGGTGGAGAGGGAGAGGAGCAAGGCTAGGAGGGCACCCCAGCTGGGGTCTCCTATGATTCCCTGGGTTCCAGCTGTTAATCCCTCAGCTGGGGAGGGATGGGATTTACTCTTCTCCTGCACAGCTGCTCTCGAGGGACGATCAGAGCGACCTCTGGATACCTCCCCTTGCTCCAGGAAACTCTGTTGCTGGGCAGCAGTCCTGGAGCTTCCTTCAGCCCCAGAAAGTTCCCAGAGGTGAAGATGGATCCAATCTCCCCTGTACTGCTGGGAGCACCCCAGCTGGGGTCTCCTAGCTGCTAGCCCCAGCCGGGGTAGGGAGGGACAGGACTTGTTCCTTCCTTGCACAGCCACTCTCGGGGGGAGATTAGACCCATCTCCCTGTACCTCCCTCCGCTGCAGGAAACTCCAGGACTAGCAGCTACAAGCCCCTGGCTGGGGTGCTCCCAGCAGCATAGGGGAGATCAGACACACCTCCAGGAACTTCCTGCAACTGCAAGAAGCTCTGTGGCTGCTGCCTTCAGAAGGCAGCTGAGAAATGTGGGTGGCAATCCCACAGCCTCCCTAAAACACTTTGCATTCCCCCCAATCTCCTTTTGGGTTGGGACCCCTAGGGTTACAACACCATGAAATTTCAGATGTAAACATCTGAATCTGTGAAATTGACCAATTTTCAATCCTGTGGCCATGAAATTGACCAGAATGCACTGTGGGTTTGGTCAGTCTCTAATTATGAGAGTTATGTGTAAACTTGAAAGCTTGTCTCTCTCACCAACAAAAGTTGGTCCAATAAACGATATTACCTCACACACCTGGTCTCTATAATATCATAGAGCCAACCTGGCTACAACAACACTGCCTTAGTTAAAAAAATAACAGTTTGAAGTTCTGAATTCCCGAGGTGATTGTTAATTTGTTTGGGGTTAATGCGTATATATACACAGTGCACTGTTCTTTCCCTGGGAGAAGAGATGAACTGACGTCCCATTCTTCATGCCTGAGGCCCAACCACCCGCCGTGGGGATGGATGTCACTTACTAAATGTTCAGTCATCATCAGTTTGTGCTTTGTCTGGTAAACGAACTGACGGTAGCTTCCCTGGTTCACAGCAGCTTTGTCACTTTAAAGATTTATGAAAGAGTCAGCATTTCATTCCCCTATTCACTGCATCACTTTGTCACACTGTGTAATGCAACATAACAGACTGATCTGTTGAAGTGATGTCTGCTGACCACTGAAAGCAACATGCAATGTGCGTTTAAGGGGCCCAGTCATGCTTCCACTAAATCAATGGCAAAACTCTCATTTACTTCAATGAGAACAAGACTGAGCCCTAATTGTTGCTTAGGAGAGAGCCGCTTTTGATCTCATTTGTCTTCCCAAAGAGAAATGATACTGTCAATATGAGTGAATTTATCTGCTGCTGTTAGCAAAGCTTTGCAGCAGGCTGGGATGAGCTCTTTAGGCCCTCTCTCCTTCCTTGATAAAGCACCATGATTAAACCCAGTATGGAATCTGAGAAATTGCCATCCCAGTAGTCCAGTCCCTAGCAGTGAGCACTATGGTTCCTTCTGAGGAAGCTGCAAGAACTCTAACAATGGTCCATTACAGAGCTGTTCAGAAAATGGGAGTTTGCTTTTAAAATTTTCCATACAATGTAAATTTTACAGTTTTCTCCTCAAAATATTTCACAGAGTGTTCTGCTTTTTCTATGGCATTTTTTAGGTTTTAGAAAACCAAAAGCTGTTTAATTTTTGTTTTTCATCAAAAAATGGAAAATTTCATGAGGGGCTTTTCTACAAACAATGATTATTTTTTTTTAAAAAAAGGACCATTTTCCATCATTTTTTTGACTGAATATTTTTGACTCGCTCTAGTCTGTTATGGAATACCTTCTTCTGGGGAAACTCTTTCTAACCCTCTCCCCATCTGCTCAGTAGATCTCAGGCACTGAAGGATGTAGAAGCACTACCACCACCTGTAGGGAGAAGAGAAGTTGTTTTGGGATGGGAGGAGGAGGACGATATAGGGCACCAACCTGGGGCAGGAAGACAGGTTCTTCTAGGACAAGTGAGGAGGCTGCTAGAGCTGCATTAAAATTACAGCCACTGCCTCACTCATTTGCCCTTGTGAAAGTGTTATTTTTAATTGGAAACAGCACTTCTGAATCCCTTCATCCAGTTAATTATACAGGCCCATTGTCACGAGCTAGCAGCCGGCATAATGTATTCACGGGGCATTGTGTGCACTCCAGCTTGATGCTTAGTTCAGTGCTTTCTTTGGGGGTGGATTGTAATTGTAATGGTGTACTGAATACCCTATCTGTTCAGATGAATAGATAAGGTATGTAAGTGATGAAAATGAGGGCATTTGTGAGATACACCCGGGGTGACCTCTCCATGTTAAAGCTGATTCTTTGTCTTGAAATGCTCTTGAGGAAGGTACCTGCCTGTGTCTGCTGATTCGGCATCAAAGGAGAAGAAGGGAATTGGAGGAGAGAGAAAGAAGGGGTGTTGAACATTCAGCGCAACAAGACATGAGTGACACTCCCTCTTTGACAGATGCTGAAATTGCTTGCAACTTGATTCACTCCAGGGAGGCTTCTCTGCCTCGCTTGTTCCCTTTTTACCACTCTTATGTAGTTTGATTTCTGGTTACTATAAGTGTAGCAGGAAAGGGAGGCAGGTATTTAAATTGTATAGTGAGAGTGTTGTACAGTCCATGCTGTGCCAATTTTGTGGATAAACAGAGAGGACTTCTGAGCAAAATGTGGGTGCCCTTAAGCTGAGCCAAGTTCAAAAATCAGGCCTTTGATCTAGGCACCTAAATTTGGCACCTCAGCACCTCTGAACTCCCCTAGGAGCTGCTGATACTCAGCACCTGTGAAGAGCAGGTCACTTATTGAGATGCCTAACTTTTGAGACCCAAGTTTGACAACTTGACCCGAGTCTCCAGAGCAGTCAGCTCCTTAATGACAGGGCCGGCTCCAGGCACCGGCGCTCCACATGCACGCCTGGGGCAGCAAGCCGCGGGAGGCGGCCTGATATTCGCCGTCAGGGTGGCAGTCAGGCTGTCTTTGATGGCATTTCATCGGGAGGTTAGAGGCTCCCAGGAATTTGGTGGCATTTCAACGGCGGGGACGATGAGGCCGTGGGACCTGTGGACCTCCCACAGAAATGCTGCTGAATCCACGGCAGCCGTGGACCTCCCGCCTGCATGCTGCAGAACTTCCGCACTTGGGGCGGCAAAAACCTTAGTGCCACCCCGGCTTAATGAGCCTGAAATTCACACAGAGTTGAACAAAGAAACCCATGCAACTGACTGTCCTTCTATTTTACAGAGACCCATAGTGACAGCCTCTCCAGGCCATCGAGTAAATATGCAGAGTAGTCTCGCTAGTTTCTCACTCTTCTCATTCGCAAACGTGATCATGTTCAATCCCCAAAAAGGGGCAGCCTCAACCCCCTCCCACCAGAGATCGAATAGCAAAGTGCTGCAGTGCATGTTTATCATAATTTTTTTAAAAAAAGACTTAATTTGCTTTCCTCAGCAAAAAAAATATAGCACAGTACATTTACCTCCAGCTCTGGAGTCTGCCTCAGATCTTAACAGAACACAACATTTAAACAAAGATTAAAATGGATGAACTTCATGATCAGTTTGTGTTGTAGCTGTCACCTTCCTAGACCCTTTCTTTTCCCTTTCTTGCTGTATGTTACACACCAGGGTCCGGGCAGTGCCACCTAGTGTCAGAACAGGAGTCTGGCCTTGGGGTCAGAGTGGAGTCAGAGCACAGAACTGGAGGCCTGAGTCAGGAAACAGGCCAATGATCGGAGCCAGGAGTTCTGAGGAAGGTAGGGACTAGGGTTAGAACAGGGCCTGTACAGAAATCAGGTCTGACGCAGCTGCAAGTATGGAACACACAGAGCAGCCTGTGTGCTGCTGTGGCTACAAGGCTTAAATAGTGATCCGTTGCCCCTTCTGTCCAGCCAGGGAGCATAGGCACTTGGTGCGGGTTTATTGGGCCCAGCTGAGCTCATTGGGTCACCAGGCAATGGCACAGAGAGCTAGCAGGGTTCCTAACACTGTCTTAGCTAATTTGTCAGATGATTCCAGATGCATCCCCGCACTCTTTATTACGTCATGCCCTTAGAATGCTCAACTGATCCATCTCCGGCTTGATCCGTAGCCCACTGAAGTCAGCAGAAACACTCACATTGATGTCAATGCTCTTTGGATCAGGTTCTCAAGTCCCTCTTGGAAATTCATCTCTCCCGGGATGTTCCCAACAAGGCACTTGAGCATTTTCATTATCTCGTATCGTTACCTTCTAGACATTAAAAACCCAAGATGCCTGTGCCATCATGAACTGCGTATATAAATAAACTGCAGTAGTTGCATTAATAGTATCTCTTCTCTTTCCGTGCCATGTCTCTTCTCTGCCCCTCGCCACCCTGCCACTCATTTGGTTAAATTCAGAGTGTATGTACTCTTTTGGGCCACGGTCTTTTAGTTCTTCATGTCCTGTGAAGCACCGAGTGCACTGCTGCGTGCTATGGAATAATAATTGGTGCTACAAGCAGTGAAGGGCGTGTGAGGGCTCTGGATGGACTCCCATTGAAGTCAGTGTTGGGTGTTACTCTAGGCAGGGATCTGCCACTTGTGAGGCAGTCAGGCTGGAGGGCTGCAAGAGAGTGGAGTAGCTGTTCAAAAAATGGAGTAGAAACGCATCAATGTTTCTCTCCATGGAAATGTTTAGTAAAAGGCGAAAAATTTATACGCCCTCAAGAGAAGGCAGGTAGGTATGTTATCCCTAGAATGATAAAGGCTCTTTTTCCTATAAGCTGAGAAGGGGTTACCTCAGATCAGTTAGGGACCTCTGAGTCCAATTAAGAGCTGCCTGAAACCTTTAAAAACCCCTCCTCGGCAGGGAGGAGTAATGCTCTGGGTAGGACAAGATAGGCTTCTCCAGGATGAGAAGCTTGTTCTCTGTGCTACAGGGGAAACAGCAAAAGCTAAGGCCCTATTTAGTGGAAGGTATTGACACTCTGGGGCTAGTAACAGGAAAGCACCGCCCACCCTGCTCCAGCAAGTGTGGTGGGGGGCGGAAGGGGGAAGGTTTATTTCCTTTTGTTTTGAGCTTATAAATTTGTTTGGGTGGAGGATGGGGGCTGCCCAGTTCTCAAGGCAGAGCACCTTGCCATGACACCTTCTCCTTCCCAGAATTCCATGACCCCTTCCCAGCAGAGTGCACCTCCCAGTTTGAGAAACTCTGCCCTCAGGTACTTGTGGGGTGTGAGGTTTTTGTTTTGTTTTGTTTTTGTTTTTTACCTGTTGGCATGTCTCTAAAATAGAAACACAATTTTTAAAGGTTGAAAATAGAAAGCATCAATATTGTTTACTTGTAAACCTAAAGGAAGATTCTATCCATAGGGTTTAGAACTCTGAACTTTCATGATCATCTTTATGTTAAAGATGAAGATATAGTCCGCTTAGGGTTTGTATGAATTGAAACAAGCTTGTCAACTCTTTCACGTTAGCCTGTTTCTTGGCTGGGAGGATATTTCCAAAAGCTGACCAGTCTCTTTCACATGCTGCAGAAAATGGAGGAATCTGAAGCAGAGGAGAAGCAAGAGGAGTCTGAGATTGTGTCATACCAAGACCTTACCACCATATCGCAGCAGCAATATGCTTAGCAGATTCTCAGCTTGCACTCCTGGAAGCAGTTCTGTATTCTGCAAACTTTGTAAGTACTTTTGCAAAATCTAGTCCTAAGAGTGTTGTTTGTTTGGTAATCCAATTAAATGCTGAACAATGCTATCATCACTAACATTACTACTTTCGATCCTTGAATCTAAGAGGTTTGCAAAAGCGTGCCTTGGTTTGCAACAAAATTCTCCCCATCTATGAATAAAGTTCTTCACTTTTACTTCTTCCTCACTTGAGTGGAGATGCACTTAGATTCTTAAAAAGAATTTACTTTGTTTTGGCCGTAAATTGATCAATGCCCGATGACAAATGCTTTGCTTGATTCAGATAGTTATTTGCAGAAGCAACTGGCTGTAGAATCTTCAGAGTTCTGCAGGTGAGCCCAAAAGATATCCTCACAAGTAGAGTGTGCCTTATACTTTTAACTACCTTAGATCTTCATTTATCACAGTTTCTTGAAAAGAAAAGCTGCTTGAAAAGCTGGGTCATAAGGGTTGGACAATGTATCACTAGATTGTGTGAAAACAGTGTTAAAATAATAAGTTATCACTTCACGTTGCAAGGGGATTCCTGGTCCTGCTTGCAGGCTATGGGGCTTTGTAAGGAAACATGGGATCTGGCTCTTCATCAGTCAGTCGGCAAAAAAGCCAGTCTGGAAAAAAGGAGGGTTGAGCTGTGCCTCTCTGCCTTAGGTTGCAATCGGTTCTCTTTTTGTAACTCATTGCTGAGTGTTATACTTCTGGATTCTAAGAAATGTTTGCTGCACCCTCTTAAGAAGAGTATTTATTTTTCTAACTCTGTGTATATGCTGTGGACATATCACAGACAGTTACAGCTGAATGTTGGCTAACTGTTTGGGCCAAAGGAGTGACATATGTTACTGTGGGCTGCGTGAGATCTCCAGCATGTCCGTGATTGAAATATCCCAGGATAAGGCAATTTTTCTGTCCATGCATTACAGGTGCTGAAGGAGCGATTCATCCTGTTCTCTGGTTTGATTCTGTAACAGACCCCCACCAATATCCCCTTCTGGGCTTTCCTGGTTAGTATGTCGATCCAGATGCATTTAAGAGCCTGTGCTTCTGAGTTACCTGCAACTCTGAAACAGGTTATTGGTGTCTCTAATGTAGAATGCTGCCCCACCCCCATCTTTTACCCACTCTGTTCTGCCCAAGCAGGTTGTAATTGGAGATTTTTAACACTCCAGTCACGTAAATCAACCCACTAGGCTTTGTTGGAGGCTTTCCAGTCCCATCTCCCTGCTCATTAGTCAGGAAGGTCAGGGTGTGTGTGTAGGAGGGGAGGTCCCCCCGGTCACTCATTTGAGTGTCAGCCTACTCATAAATGAGCTTAGAGGGATTAGATTTTTATTGGTAAATGTTTGTAATCGTCAATTTCACTACACACACGGGGACTAAAGATATTTCCATCAATAATTGAAATTTACAGTAAAGCAGCATTTTTCTTACTTTGCCTGAGAGCTTAAGTTTGATTTAAGGATGTTTACTTGGTTTACTTTGACATGTGATGTTGACAATTTGTGTTTGAACTGTTATAAAGATTTAACTGTTTGAATCTTAACATCTCCTGTCATTAAATAACACTTGTTTGTCCCTCCCCTATCGTCTGACCCCACCACAGAATTTCTGGTAACTGTGAAAATGTAAATGCTTAAAAATAAGCTTCGGTATTATCTGTCAAAATTGTTAAAAAGTAAACATCAAATACTGCCAAGCCTGCTCACAAACTAAGGGCCACAGATCTGTTGAAAAGCCCTACATTGTCTATGAAATACCATGCTGCATGTTAAGGAACTTATCTGTGGTGGAACTGGCTGAGGCTTACCGTCTCTAAGCCTCAAAATACTTCAGAAGATCCGGTACTGCTCAGGTGGGAGTTTGGATGAAATGGAAGTGGGGCCCCTCTCATTTTAGCAGCTGTCTTCCTAACAGTTCAAAAGTAAGATTCTCCTCAGGAACATCATGATGACAAGGTTTGTTAGATCTTGGGTTATCTGAGTTCTTAGGGTGAGTGGAGAAGGTTAGTAAAACTCAGGAGCTGCTTTTGAAGTTCACAATAGAATTTGTTACCACTTGCCTGCATTTCTCATACCAGTGAGCCACCAGCTGAGTTTATTCAGACCTAATCTTCCTCACTCCTCCCCCTCCTTCTTTCAGACTACTTTTATAGAGCATTGAGCAGAATAAGTTTATATAGAAGAGGAAACTAATCCAAAGCTGAACTAAATTTGCTCTTGTTTTGAGATTTGTAAATAAAAACCTGAGCTCTGATGAACATAGTTATTCTGACAAAAATCCTACTGTAGATTTTAGGTGGACAGAAGATTGCTAATGTCCACGTAGCTGAAGTTGTTCTTATGCTGACCTCCTCCTGTCGGTGTACGGCTAGGGGCCCGTACCTGGCACAGATATATCAATATAATTTTTAAGTGTAGATTAGTAGTTCCCAAACTTTTTGCTAGTGTGACCCCATTTTAGGAAACTATTTCCTTGTGAGACCCCAGAGAGCATGGAGGATGCCACTTTGAAGAGCAAAATGGCATTCTCCGCAGAGCTTGACCTCGTATATATGGTGCATACAAGGTAATGTTGTGGGGAGGATGCCACTTTGTATCTCAAAAGGACGTCCTCCATGCAACGCGACCTCGCACACACTATATATGTGAGTTCACGCTTTGTAGAGCAAAATGGCATCCTCCATAACTTAGAATTGCCATGACCCCATCGGTTCATGGCACAACCCCCTTTGGGTAGCAACCCACAGTTCAGAAACCGCTGATGTAGACCAGCCCTAAATCACCTGCCTACGGTCACACAGGAAATTTCTATTAGAGAGGGAATTGACGCGTGGTCTCTTAAGTCCCAGGATAACATCCTAATCACTGGACCATTCTTCCTTTTTTGGTGGCGGTCTCATCTTGCTTGGAGTATCTGGGTGCTAATGCAATATAATTAATAATAATCAGAACCTTTCATTAGATCGTCTTTTAAAAGATGGTTAACAGATCAGAAAATGAGTCAGAGAGGTTGTGTGACATGCCCATAGCCACACAGCAACTCAGGTGATAGAACCCAGAGCTACTGGTTTCCAGTTATGTGCTCTAATCACTAAATTTCACTGCCTGCTTCACTCACTCACTGGAAAACTCACAAAAACTGATTATTGTGAGATATCCAACTTAGTTTCTATGATTTAGTTGGGGATTGGTCCTGCTTCAAGCTGGGGGTTGGACTAGACACCTCCTGAGGTCCCTTCCAACCCTGATATTCTATGACCATGAGGGCTCAGAAAAACATCCAAACTTTGGAATACTTATCCAAACCAAACAGACCTTACAAAGGTTTTAGCATTCATTCAACATAATGTTCACTAGGTGGGTGACTCTCAATGGCATGAAAGTAACACTGGAGTTTTATGTTGCACAGGGTATCTATCATTATGGATGGACAGGAAGTGTGCTTCATACATTTGTAGACCTTTTTATCCAAAAAAAATCACAAAGCATTTGCAATAACGGGTTAAGCCTTGTAACACCCCAACAAGTTAGGCAAAGCATATGTAGAGATCACGTCACCCATCCCATTAGGAATCCACTGCAGCTCCTGTGTAATAGCACATGACAACGCTAGAGAATAGCAAAGGTCCCCAAACTTCATTCCCACAGCGATAACGTTGCCTGGTGGTGCCTTGTGCCTTTCCAGAAGGACAAGTTCAGCTACAGTTGCACCTCTGAAAACCAGGAACTGCAGAGTTAAGGTACATGCCACTTCTGCTGGTGACCAACTGAGATGGCAAGAGCTATTTAGGAAGACTGAATGTAATCATGCGAGCTGAAAGCTGCCAGGATATAGAGGTTCTCCAGTTTTTACTAAAAGATGCTATGGGGTCTTCAATGACCATGGTGTGCAGGACTTGAGTTTGATCTCTGATCTGAAAACCCCAATCCCCCCACCTAGTGGTATTACTTTAGAAGTGACTTGGAGAGAAAGTTACCTTCTAAAATGTCAGCACTAACTCAGTTCCTAGCGGACTCTTGACTATCTCCTTTCACTACTGACTCACCCCACTTTGTGAAATGTGATAAGATCGTACCACAATACGATATCCCTGCCTGCCATGATTTCTGATAGTGGGAGGTAGCATGTGCTAATGGACAGGACACTGGGCTGGGATTCTGGGGTTCTGTTCTGCTGCTGTTTTCCTGAGTGGCTCTGGGAAAATCACATAAATTGTGTGGTGCCTCAGTTTTCCCATCTGTAAAATAGGAATAATTATATTTGCTCCCCTTTTGTGATATTATTGTGAGATCTGTGAATGGAAGACTGAAATAAGAGACAGTGAGATTCTTATTATTACTTATTTTCTGTCTGTAGATTATTTAATAATATATCCTTTACTGCATTTGCTTCATCAGACCTCTTGACAGTTGGCTAAAAAGTGTACATCTAATGATCCAATGACAAAGATAAGCAGTCATCTCAATAAAATAAATAGGAGGAAAACAGTCCTTTCAGTTAGTAACTTCTCTGATAGTGTCTACTAAAATTTTGTGCAGAACTTAGCTATCAAAGTGATAAGCCCCATACAGATATTACTTATGAGTACGTAGTCCATGTAGGTAGAGGGGAAGAAGAGCTAACATGACTGAACATATAAACAGAGGAATATTGAATAGGACTAGGAGGAGTGATATTATCTTTGCATACAGCATCAATGAGACCAATGCCAGCATACTGTGTCTACTTTTGGTATGCACAATTTGAAAATTATGTTGAAAAATTGTGGAGAGTTCACAGACCAGCTACAAGAATGATTCAAGGCCTGGAAAACATGCCTTACAATGAGAGACATAAGTAGCACATATATTTAGCTTGTCAAAGAGAAGGTTAAGAGGCAATTAAATAATTCTGAAGTACCAACACAGGAGAAAGATACTTGATATACTACAGGGGTTCTTTAACATTTAATAGACCAAAGCATAACAAGATCCAATGGCTGGAAGCTTAAGTTAGAAAAAAATCAAGCTGGAAATAAGATGCAATTTTTTAACAATGAGGGTAGTCAGCCACTGGAGCAACATACCAAGAGAAGTGTTACATTCGTTTCACTTGGAGGTTTATTAAATTGAGATTGGATGTCTTTCTAAGAGATGTACTCCAGTGCAACCACAGGTTATTGAGCTCAATAGTTTTCATTTATGTAGTAGGGAAGAATGATTTGCTCTACTGTGGGAATCACTGGGTGAATTTCTATATGCTGTGTTGTACAGGGGATCAGATTAGGAGTAAAATTTTCAATAGCCCCAGAGTCCCATTTTCAAAAGTGGTTTAGGAGCCCAAATCTCACCGAAAGTCAAAGGTCTAAGAGCCTAAGACACTTAGGTGCCTTTGAACATTTTACCCTATATGATCATTATGCTCCCTTCTGGTATTAAATTCTATGAGTTTGTCTGCACACAGACACGCAGGAAAATTAATTCAAATTAACTAAAGGTATGAATTTGAAGTGGATTACTTAAAACACATTAAATGCCTGTGTGGATGCTCTTATTCAGACTAAGGGTAGGTCTTCACTACCCACCAGATTGGCGGGTAGCAATTGATCTTTTAGCAATCGATTTCTTGTGTCTCGTTAAGACGCGAGAAATTGATCGCTAGCGGTGCCCCCGTCGACTCCGTAACTCCAGCTCACTGCGAGGCGCAAGCTGGAGGTGATGGGGGAGTGCGCCACCGACCGCTGCCGCCATGAGGATGGCAGGTAAGTCGGCTGAAGATACGCCGACTTCAGCTACATGATTCACGTAGCTGAAGTTGTGTATCTGCAGTCGATCCCCTCCCCCAGTGAAGACCAGCCCTAAGTGTATGTCTACACATAAAACGCTACAGATGTGCCACTGCAGCTGCGTTGCAGTAGCCCTTCAGTGTAGACGCTCTCTATGCTGATGGGAGAGATTCTTCCATCAGCATAGTTAAGCCACCTCCTTGAGATTTAGGGTACTTAAATTATCTTAACTATGCCACTCAGGGGTATGGATTTTTCCACAGTTATGTTGACTGAAATTTCTAATGTAGACCAGATCTTAGAGTCCTCCTTAAATCTGCATCTACACAGGGGTTTAATGCAGTTTAACTAATCCACTTTGAAATTAATTCAGATTATCTGTCCTGGGGATTTGTCTACACTTAAAATGCTTCAGCAGTGCAACTGTACTGCTTCAGTAAAGACACCATCTAAACCCATGGGAGAGGTTCTCCTGTTTGGTGTAGTACTCTACCTCCTCAAGAGGCAGTGGATAAGTCAATGGGAGAATTCTGCTGTCGACCTAGCACTATCTACATTGGATTTTCCATACCCCTGGGCAGTGTAGTTATATCCACCTAATTTCCTAGTGTAGGCCAGGCCTGAATGTCCTCATGTAGACAACTCCTGTGAAAGATTACATACTGAGAATACTAGCACTGGAAAGAGCACAAGTAAAGAATAAGACCGAGATGCATGCAGCTGCTGGAAAGAGGCATCTCTCTAATCTGTTATGAACAGCTTATGACACTGTTACTTTAATAGTATCATTATACTCCATGACAGAGAACTGCTTAGATTTTACAGTAAGAAGTTAGTCAGCATCCTATCGGAATCAGTCACTCGGGTCATTCTTAAAAAACAGAGCGTCATCTAGGTCAGACATTTGTATAGGCTACAGATGAAATAATGGAAAGAGCAGGCAGTATGCATTACAGTTACATAAGAGCTTACGTGTGTGGGTGGAACACAACATGTCAGAAAGAAAAAGACAAAACCACCAACCCTCTTTCAAATAATACTCTATTTTTTATGTTTCACTATAATTTCCTATGTACTGGCATGTCTTTCTTTCTGCCATTCAAATACCAGCAAGTTGTACAGGGAAATGTGCCCAGGAATTTTGTTTCTTTCCAACGGCAGCTTGATAAATACATGGTTCATCTTTCATAGGTTTGACTGCCATGTCAAAACAATTTGAAAATGGAATAGAGTTAAGCCAGAATTATACCACCTCTTCTGGCTTGCTGAGGGCTGCTGCACTGAAGTCTAGGCCAAGAAGTTCCTGCATGTTGTAATGTAGGTCACAACATCGTTTTTTCCGATGTCTGTGCGAAGGCCTTTGTTGTTGTTTGGCAATATAGCACCTGTAAATTTAAAATGTGGTGGTAAGCCAAAAGGTGAGCTCTAAAATGGAGTCAGGAATCCCATGGATCTCAATGATGACACACCAGACTTGCCTAATTTACAAATTGAAATACCTAAAAATGCTGCATAGGGAGCTGAAAGTCAGACAATGATCCGTCCTTCTCACGTTATCATCACCAATCAGTGATTTTAAGTGCCAAATCCTGCTCTCAGTTACAGATGTGCAGGCCCATTGTTTCCTGTTGGGTTGCATAGGCATAACTGTATAATCATCCCCTTCCTTTCATTCACACTTTTGTTCATAGTAACATTTGCCCCCAATCATACACTACTCTACTCTCTTTCTAGGAAGTCCTGTTTCCTCACTTTTGCTTTGATTTCCACTATCTCCTGTGCAGCAGCAGTAGCAGCCAGTACTTTACATGTTCTGCATGTTGCTTAGTAACAACATTATTTTACATTCACGCCACTGACACAGCTGTGGCTACATACTATTTTTAGTGCACTAGCTTGATCAGTGCTAGCCTGGGTATGTCTCCCTTGAATTGGGAATTACGCTCCCATTCGAACTATAGACCAGTGGCTCTGATACTTTCCAGACTACTGTACCCCTTTCAGGAATCTGATTTGTTTCTTTACCCCTAAGTTTCCTTCACTTAAAAACTACGTGTTACTGATCCTTGCTTTTATAGAGACCTGCAGCATCTTAGAATAAATAGAATACTTTGATTAAAAAAGCAAGAAAAAAAGCAACAGGGCAGTCTGCATAATCTCTTCAATGCCTGTATTCAAATGCAAGTAGTACAGGGAATTATGACTTAATTGTCATTACAGAGACTTGGTGGGACAACTTCCATGTCTGAAGTACCAGCATTGAGGGATATAGCTTGTTCCAGAAGGTTATGGAGAAAACAGAAGAGTCTTTGTGCTGTACAGCAAGAATTTATATATCTGCTCTGAAGTCCAAGAGGAAGTGAGCAACAGACTTACTGAGAGTCTCTAGATGAGGATAAAAAGGGAAAAGAATAGTAGTGATGTTATGGTGGGGTATATAGGCCACCAACTCAGGAAGAGGTAGTAGATGAGTTATTCTACAATAGGGTGACCAGATGTCCTAATTTTATAGGGACAGTCCCGATATTTGGAGCTTTGTTTTATATTGGTACCTATTACCACCCCCCACCCCCATCCCGATTTTTCACACTTGCTGTCTGGCCACCCTATTCTACAAGCAGGTGACAAGATTAGCTAACACACATGAGTTAATATTAATGGAGGTTTTTAACTTTCCTGATATTTGTTGGAAGACTATTATATAATATGTCCTGCAAGTTCTTAGCATGTGTAGTGGACAACTTTCTGATTCAGTAAATTCAGGAAACAATTAGGGGGTCATCGATTTTGGATCTGGTTTTAACCAAAAGGGACAAATTAGTTGCAAATGTGAAGGTGATCGGGAACTTGGGAGGAAGCTATCATGATCTGATAGAATTCAAGGAGAGAGCTAAAATTCAGAGGGATGTTGCTACACTGGAGAACTGGGTGATAGACATCAAAGTGAAATTTGACAAATGTAAGGTACTACACTCAGGGAAGAAAAATCAAAGGCACAAATACAGACTGGGGGATAACTGGCTTGACAGTGGCACTCCTGAGAAGGATCTGGTAGTTATGGTGGATCACAACCTCAACATGAGTCAGCAATGTGATGCTGTTGCAAAAAAAATGAAATATAATTTTAGGTTTCATTAACAGAGGCATAGTTTGCAACTCATGGGAGGTAATACTATGCTCTACTCATCACTGGTTAGGCCTCAGCTGGAGTACTGTGGCCAATTTTGGTCACCAACATATAGAAAGGATGAAGAGAAACTGGAAAGATTCCAGCGGTGAGCGACAAAGATGATCAAAGGGATGGAATGCAATCCATCTGAGCAAAAGCTGAAGGAACTGAGTATATTTAATTTGGAAAAGAGGAGATTAAGGGGGGATATAATAGTGGTCTTCAAATACTTGAAAGGCTGCCATAAAAAAGATGGAGAAAATGTTGTTCTCTCTTGCCACACAGAGCATGACAAGAGGCAATTGATTCAAACTCCAGCACAGCAGATTTAGATTAAATCTCTGGAAAAACTTCCGAACTGGAAGATCAGTAGGACAATGGAACATACTGATTAGGGAGGTTGTGGAAGCTCCTCCACTAGAGGTTTTGAAAAAGAGGCTGGAAAGCCATCTGCCTTGGATGGTTTAGACACAACAAGTACTGCATCTTGGCAGAGGGTTAGATTAGATGACCCTTGAGGTCCCTGCTAACCTTATGGTTCTATTATTCTAAATTCTCTAGACCAGATTCTGCTCCCACTGAAATTAGTGGAAGCGTTGATGTTGAAGTTAATGGTAGTGGAATCAGGTACCCAATATAGGAAGCAATGGATAGAACAGGGATTCTCGAACTTCATTGTTCCACAATCCCCTTCTGACAACAAAAATTACTTCATGACCCCAGTAGGGGGGAGCAAAGCCTGAGCCTATCCAAATCCTATCATCCCGGGCCAGGGATCCCACTGCCCCAGGCCAGGCTGTATGTGTAAAAGCCGAAGCCCAAGGGCTTCGGCCCCAGGCCAGCGGCCTGCAACCTGAGTCCTGCCACCCATGGCTGAAGCCTTTGGGTGGTGGGGCTGATCTTTGGCTTCAGCCCCCGGCAAGCCTATTAAAACAGGGCCATGACCCACTTCAGAGTCATGACCCACACTTGAGAACCGCTGGGATAGAAGAATATTTTGCAGATCGTTAACATTAGCTAATAGTTAATTTTGGCCTATGTGGAAGTCCTACTGACATTTCCCACTGATGACACTAATTTGTTTGCCACAAGTCATGATTTTCCAGTGCTGGGCTATGCATTGGTCCAAACTATAGTAATGTTTAGCAGAGGGACTCCAGACTCGTCAAACTCTAAGAGGTGAGTAGGTGTCCTCCCTATGGCTGGGTAACTTGATCTTCACGTGGAAACCAAGACACCAGTTTGAGTCCCCTGCAGAAAAAAGGAGAATATGAGTTGATAAAGTCTGGCTTCAGTTCTACCTTAATCTGTGGTGTATTCAATTTATACTGGTCTCTCTATGGCAAATACGTTACTCTCCTTACATCACAAGGGTGTCAATGCATATATGACCCTGTGGCATCCTTTATGTTGTGAAAAATACTTATGCTGAGGCCAATTACACTCCTTTACGTGATTCAAAGAGTGTTTACAGGAAATAAGTAACCTCTAATCAAGAATAGGGCATTTCCCAGCAGCACGCTTTGTCATTCCACTGCCAGGAACATCATGCTTCTGGGTCCTCCTCTTTGCCCTACTATTAAGGATTTATTTTATTTCATTTATTTTCCCAAATAAGTGTTTCGGTACAAATTACATAAATTCTCCAGCGCCTACACTGATTGATGTGTTCATCAAATTGCTTTAGCCTTAGCAGGTTTGCTTCTGTGGGATTAAATCTCTAAGTGCTTTCAGCTGACTCTGCTAAGGTGTTGTGCAGTCCATGAATTATTCTCCAACACTTCACTTGCATTCACTAATTCACACCTTCATCCCTCCCTACACAGCCCTGCTCACCATTATTTGTCATGGTTTTCTATCACATTGTCCTGTCTTCTGACTGATGCACAGCTCAATGTCCCCTTTTAAAACCAAGTCCCTAAAGGCCATTCTGATCCACAGCACACCAAGCTTCCTCTGATCTGGGGACTAGGGTTTAAAATCTATTTCTGAATGTGGATCTTCTATAGTAAGAAACACTGCATTCCTAGCATCACTGGGCCAACTGGAGTATTCTGAATGTGTTGCCTGAGGCAGAGAAAGGTCTAACTGCCACTAAGTCTTCCAAAGAGGCACTTCAGAGAACGTAAAGCCCAATAAGCATTTCAAGAAAACACTGCAAAACACGCCCACCAAGTTGATATGTGTTCTACAGTAGAGCTTATTCCTTAAATTCCCCCTTCTCTGGTGATCTAAAGGAAATGAGATTGACATGTATAGAAAGAGAAGAGTCGTAAGCATGAGCCAAAACAGCAACATGAGGTTTGTTCACAGTCAGAAATGAACTGTGATCTGCCAGTTAGTTCTCTTTTCACCTGGGGAGCTGTCATACTGCAGGATCTGGATTAAATGTAAATTTTTCCTGTCAGTTCTAATTTCTCTGGGCCATGTCGTTTGGATAGTCTCTCCATGACTCTTTTTGACCTTTATGAAGGGCATCGCACTGCGGCCTTTTGTTGTAAAGCGGGAAGACCACGAACTATGAGGAACAAAACAGCAAAGAATAGAGGCGTTTGAAAGTCTCTTGGCACCTGACTAGTGCCAAAGAAATATTCTTAAAGCAAATATGCCAAAATCGTAGCTGGTTACATTCCACTGACTTCTATGGTCCTGAAGCAGGGATGGATTTAGCACTTTATAGTGTGGGTGCTGAGAGCCATTGAACCAAACTCTAAACCCTGTATATGACAGAAACAACTTCAAGCCAAGGGTGCAACACCCCTAGCTGCAGTACCTATGCTGAGTGGGAGTGCAAGGACACATGGGAATAGGGGGAAGAAGGGTGGCTGTGGGGGTACGCAGGGACACATGTTGTGTTGTTTTCATGCTATGAACAAAGGACTAAAAATAGAAAAAATGGATAAAGCTAGAGATTCATCTCTGTGTGCAATAGAAGGACCTGGTGGAGTGTTCAGTTCTGTGCAACCACTGTAATATTGCAGTGGGTGGAGGGGAGGATGTCACAATTTCACAACAATATTTTTGTATTTCACAATTTCCCGCTTAATCTAGATCTGTTTTTCAGAGGAGATTAAAATCCACCATCTGCCCCTCTTTCTTGTGTATTTCTAACTAAATAAAAGCCGGTGGTATGCAAACAATAAGTGTTCTTATATGGCAAATATTTATTGCCATGCTCCAGGGACACCCTGTAGAATAATATAAAAGCAGGTGTCACAACTTAGAACACACTTATTGCTTTAGTCTCTAGAACTTCATGCTACAGAAACTAGATCTTGAACATCGAGTCCTGAATTCATTTACAAATCTTAGAAACCGTGATTTTAAGTACGTTCTGAATTTACAAAACCAAGTTCTCCCATCCACAGATTCTAAACAGGATGTTTTGCAAAATTTTCTATAAGGTGTCAGTGTTCTTTAAACAAACTCCTATGTTTCCAAAGTGGTTGATGTCCAAAAGTCAGTAAAATCTACAGGAGGTATGTGACTTAAATGCCCCTCCCTCCGTTTCCTGAAAATGTAGCAGAGCGAGTCTATATTTAAAGGTCTGGCCCATTACAGTCAATTGCAGATTTACCATTGATTTCAACAGGTATTGGATCAGTCCCTAAGGAACTAGTTTCCAAAGCAAAAATAGACAGAGCTATAAGGGGTCCTCCAGAAGCAGAGGTCTGACTGCTTTCTGGGTCCTTCAGAAAGCAGTATAAGCTATCAGGGGTCCTCCAGAAGCAGAAGTCTATAAGGACCCCTTATAGCCTCCAGCTATAAGGAGTCCTCCAGAAGCAGAAGTCTGACTGCTTTCTGTGTCCTCCAGAAGCAGAAGTCAGACACAATTTTTGGTCACTTGGCATGATCTCCAATATTGGCTTCTACCAGAGTAGCGTTAGATGGCCCTTAAGTATGAAAATACCCTGGGTAAGGGTTATAGGATTTGGTTCATTGGTTTCTTTACTGCTTCTAAGTTTTTTTTCCTATTATAACTGGGAAGTTGGTTTCTTTTATTCTGTCAGTTTGTTTTGTTTCCTTATCCCCACAACTTTTTAATTAGGCTGCTCTAATACAATAAGCAAATGTTATAAAGCTTGTTTTTTCTGCTGAATAGGCAAACATTACAAATATCAAAACATAACACAATGGCAAATACCAAGATGCCCTATGAATATCCATAGTGATTCATTTATAATGCATTAAAGTTCAACTGATTTAGGCTAATTTAACTCTTCAAACATATTAGGCATCATGCTTGAGATTGCTCCATCTTGGGATCAGAGACAAATTTTGGAAAGTGATGTGTTCCAGGAGTTTCAAAAGCAAAATGTGTTGTCATGATCATTTGAATAGGTAATCCAAGAAGTAGGCATTCTTGAGGCAAGTTTAATTTTAGTCTCCCAATTGTTTTATCATGTTTATGGCTCAAATTTCCTGGGTGATTTGAAGAGCTGAAATTGGTTTTTTTTTTTATTCTTCTGAGTAATTTGCCAGAATGTTTGCATTTTTTAAATGTATGTGATAAAAATTATGAGTGAAAAGCTGAACAAATCTTTGTCACTGATATTATTTTGGGGAAGATAAGAATTTTGTTTAGTTACAGTCGTTGCTTGCTCAATTTAGTGGCAACCTTTAACAAGACAGGAAAATGAACGAACCTATGCAAAGCTCAATTCTGTCAGTACACAGTAAAAGTGATTAATGCCTCCTTTCCTTAGTTCAAACATTTTAAGATTGGCAGCCCCATAGCCATTCAGAAGCAACTGACAGGTGAGTTCTGAAGGTCGTAGCTGTGGATTTTGTGCTGGAAGGTAGAGAGGCTCGGTGCATGGTGCAATGGTGTCTGAGGGCTGTTTGTTTGACAGTTTGCTTTCTATGTACGAACTGTGTATCTGGGCTGTGGTCTGTTTGTGGTGCTTTGGCACAGGAGGCTCTAATCTTTGATGCTTTGATCAGATCTTCTGTTTGAAATCTCTAAATGGTTAATTTCCCGGTAGTGAGGCGCAGAGCTGAGCTAAGCAGAGACACTTGTTATATAAAAAATCACTTTCTGGGTGAACTGAGAGCCATGAAGAGAGGCAGCTAGCAGGATAAGATAGAGTGACTATCAGAAACATAGAATTGTAGGACTGGAAGGGATGACAAGAAGTCTTCTAGTCCAGTCCCCTGCACTCATGGAAGGACTAAGTATTATCTAAACCATCCCTGACAGGTGTTTGTCTAACCTGCTCTTAAAAATCTCTAAAGATGGAGATTCCACAACTTCCTTGGGCAATTTTTTCCAGTGCTTAAACACTCTGACAGTTAGGAAGTTTTTCCTAATGTGCAACCTAAACCTCACTTGTTGCAATTTAAGCCCATTGTTTCTTGTCCTATTCTCAGAGGTTAACAAGAACATTTTTTTTCTCCCTCCTCCTTGTAACAACCTTTTATGTTCTTAGAAATAGTTATGTCCCCTCTCAGTCTTCTCTTGTCTTCTCAAGACTAAAAAAACCCAGTGTTTTTAATCTTCCCTCATAGGTCATGTATTCTAGACCTTTAGTAATTTGTGGTGGTCATCTCTGGACTTTATCCAATTTGTCCAGATCTTTCCTGAAATGTGCCCAGAACTGGACACAATACTCCAGCTGAGTCCTAATCAGTGCGGAGTAGAATGGAAGAATGACTTCTCCTGTCTTGCTTACAACACTCCTGCTAATGTATCCCAGAATGATGTTTGCTTTTTTTGCAACAGTGTTACACTGTTAGCTCATATTTCGCTTGTGGTCCACTATGAGCCCCAGATCCCTTTCCACAGTACCCTTACGTAGGCAGTCATTTCCCATTTTGTATATGTGCAACTAATGGTTTCTTCCAAAGTGAAGTACTTTGCATCTGTCCTTACTGAATTTCATCCTATTTACTTCAGACCCTTTCTCCAGTTTGTCCAGATAATTTTGAATTTTTATGCGATCCTTAAAGCACTTTCAACCCCACCCTGCATGGTATCACCCACAGTATCAAACAATACCAATACTGCAATACATATACCGATACTTTATTGAGTGTGAGAAGCTTTCTGGCCACTCTGTTTGATTATAAGATAGCCAGTGTTGGAACAGTGGTGGCGACCTGCAATGGACATGCCAAGTTTTCTTTCCTGCCTGATGTCAGGGGTTTCCTGTGCATGAAATGTAAGGGTAGTTGTGCTGGAGGAGATGATTCTTGGATTGGGGAGCAAGTAGAGATGCTACTGAGAATCAGAGAATCTGAGGAGTTCCTAGACAGCCAGGTTCAAAAAATATTAGTTATGCAGGTTCAAGGAAGAAAGGAACTGGTCACCAATGAGTTGGAGAGAAAGGAAGTCAGAGAAGATACCTTTAGTGATAACTGGGCCTACAAATGCATCCTAATTGTGAGCTCAGCTACAAAAAGTGAGTGTAAGTTCATAAGATGTCACAATAACCTATAACAATAAATATTGAGGAAAAATTGCAAAAATGAGACAAATAGTGAATTAGTCCAAACAAAAGGACCTGTGTTAAGACAATGCCTGGAAAACAAACAAACAAACAAAAAGTGTGGAACCAAAAATCAGTAAACCAAAATTTGTGTGTCCGAAACTAGGCCTAATTGGTGAACAAAATAATGGGCCATTCTGCTCCTCTCTCCCTTTTTGGGTCCTTAAAGAAAGACTTTGGGGAGAAGATGAAGGTATTGAAGCAAGTTTCACCATTGTGGCTACCATCTCCACTATCTCTTGGGATCCTGGGCATTCTTCATCCTCATCTTAGAGAGACGCCCTGACCAAACCAGGCCAGGCCAGGCCAGAGGGAGCGGCCCAGATGACATCGCCACCTCTACCAAACACTACCTGGGATGAAACAGGATGACTTCAACAACAGCTCATCTCAACTACTTCTTCTCTTTCCCCACAAAGGACATTTGTTACCACCTTTGATGCCATCTAAGAGACTGTCAAACAAGGGTTTTTTTCATTCTAAAAACTCTCCTTAGCTAAAGGGGAAGGGAATAAGGAATGTTGTTAAAATGAAAGCCTTATTCAATGCATTACGTTTCAAACGTTTTAACTATTTTTTCTTCTATTCTTTATTTTTAAACAAAACAAGGGGTTACATATAAAATAAACCAGAACATGCATTCTAGAGCCTAAAGTCAACTAACAAGATGCCCTCTTGTCTAGTAAGGTACCGCTTACCCCAAAATCTTTCTCACATTGTTTCTCAACCAGGATGGCTAAGAGCCTTGTTTCATGAGCCCAAGTCCGCTGGCAGCTTACCTCACCCAATGAAGTAGATCAATGCATCTTTCTGCACCCCTAGTTGTATTAGACCAGTCCTTTGTTCATCACCTCCAAAACAGGGCTCCCCACACACTACTCTTAACCTCTTCCTGATAATTTTCCTTTTGAAGTTCCTGCAATCTCTTCATTAGCATTTCATGCCAGAGAATTTTGTGAAGGCCAAAGCTATAACAGGGTTCAAAAAAGAACTAAATAAGTTAATGGAGGATAGGTCCATCAATGGCTATTAGCCATGTCCCTAGCCTCTGTTTGCCAGAAACTGGGAATGTGTGACAAGGAATATGGATCACTTGATGATTACCTGTTCTGTTCATCCCCTCTGGGGCACTTGGCATTGGCCACTGTTGGAAGACAGGATAGTAGGCTAGATGGTCCTTTGGTGTGACCCAGTATGGCCATTCTTATGATTTTATTTTACTCAAATCGACTTCCATGGTAAGACCCACAATAAACAATGGTTAGCTAAGGCGATAAATATCTCCCACCTCTGTGGGGTGGAACCTGATTTAGGGCATGCTACCTTTGGGTGACCTGCCTTTAACTACAAGGCCTTAACATCATTTCCAATATAGATACATATTTCCTTATATATGATCTACACACACGTCACAAAAATTATGAGGACCAGTGTGACATAGACTTTTAGTAGAAACCTTACATGATGTACTTTGATGAACTGGAATATGAATAACAGACCCAGAGGATCCAGCCATTCTAACATTTCTGTCCAGCCAGCCAGGCTCTTTGGCTGCCCCCTCGCGATGTCCAGGCTGCTAAAAGTCCCACAGCGCAATGGGGCGCTCCGGTAGGCTGCCTGACTGCGTGGTCCCACATTGCTCCCAGAAGCAGCCAGCTGCTGCTGGCATGTCTCTGCGCACCCCTGGCGGGAGCAGGGGAGCAAGAAAAGGCAGCTACACATGCTGCCCTAAGCACCATCCTCAGCTCCCATTGGCCAGTAGCCAGCCAGTGGGAGCTGCGGGAGCGGTGATTGCAGGCGCGGGCAGCGTACAGAGACCCACTGCCCTCCTCCCCCGAAGGCTGAGAAGAACTGGATTTCTTGGACAAGCCTGATACATCTTGCTTGTGGCTACAGCACATATTGCAATGGCAGCTTCTCATAGTATTATAATGCTGCTTCTTCCATCCCCAGACAAAGCCAGACGCTGCAGAGGCAGAATTGAAAATTACCGTACATTGGGCTGGACAGAAAAGTGAGCCCCAAATTTTCAAACCTCTCCAAAGGTTTGGGGTAAAGATTTTAGGTCAGATTCTCGTTCTATCTGAACTGCATTCTCTCTCGCTTTAGCTTGAATCTCTAATTAGCACAAGCAATCAGTTCTCAACACATATAAACAGGAAATGTGAGACTAGAGCTTGCAGACTTAAGGGTAACTGAGTCGGAGCCTGATCCTGTAAACACCAGTGCACATGAGTAAACTTTAAAGTTACTCGAACACATAAAGATTTTCAGAATAAGGCCCTTGGTTTGGGCCTGCTCCCACTCCCACAGAAGTCATTACCAAACTTACCACTGTGAGTGCAGGATTGTGTTCTTATAGACATGAGCCTGAACGGCCACTTGAGATCGGAACAAGTGCTGATTTTTGCAGTAGGATCCAAACTTTCCAGCTCAGGCCTGGCTCTAATTTTCTACCTAGATTATGAATAACTAATCTTATAAGAAGTCAATTGTACATAGGATGCTGCAGGAGTGTTGTCTTAAGCCTTATTTGTATCCAGAAGTGCAGATAAAATAAACCTCAATTAACCAGGTCTGGCTATAATCCCTCCCGGTGGGCACTTGACCTACTTAAACTGAGGTAACATGGTTAACTTATTAATTTAGTTAAATAATAGTAATAATTATTTCTGTATAATAAAATGAAGCAAGGGGGAATGATTGCTCCTGTGTGTTTTCTACTTGTAACCTTCCAGGAGCCCCTAGGATATTCAGTATATACCACCTAATTTTATAGTTCAGTGTCAATCATTAGAATCAGATGTTCTATATAATCTACAGGTTTTGGAATCTGACATCCAACTTTTTAAATTGGAGTGGTTTCATGGCAGAGTTGCCAACTTTCACCTGGTAAATAAGCACCCTGACTTTCACAAAAAGCCCAAAATCAGGCTAATCCCATTTCAAAACAAGGCCAAAACAAGCCAGTTCCTAAGAACACCAACACTCTATGTGACTAGATCCTCCCGGCATGCAGTGTGGGACTATGGTGGGCCTGCTGTGCACCTGACTCTCTCCCCTCCCCTTCCCCTGCTTGCCGCTCCCCGCCACCCTTCCTTGCCAGGAGCCAATCAAAAAAAAAAAAAAAGCAACAAGCTACAAGCCAAACACTAGCCAACAAGCATTCACGAGCCAATTAAGCCAAAAACAAGCCCAATGTCTAGATTTTGTTGTGGGTTTGGCATGTCGGTTTCACAGGCACTGACTTTTGTTTTTGCTGGTGGGTGGTTCCATTCCTGCTCCCACTTGGCCTCTTCCCGCCCCTGTCTACCCGCTCGCTACCCGAGACCCTCCTGTCCACTCACTACTCTCCACCCCGAGGTATCCTCTACCTGCTGGCTCCTCTTCACCCCTGAGGGACCCCCAGCCTGCTTGCTCCTCTCCACCCCCGAGATCCCTCCCTGAAGCGCCTCCCGCCTGCTTCTCTCTGCCCCTTCCTCCAGGTTCTCCCCGCCGACCACTTGCTACTTTCTGCCCCCTCCTGTCTTAAAGGCAAGTGATGGGAGGAGGGGGCAGAGAGGAGTGAATGGTGGGAGCTTCAGAGGAAGAAGTGGAGTGAGAGCAGGAAGAGGCACAGCACGGGCAGCGCCATGAGGAAAGAGGACAAGTGGGGAGTGGGGCCTTGAGGAGGAGCATGGATGGGACCATGGTCCATGGGGACCGAGCACCCCCTATTTTTTCCCATCGGTGTTTCAGCCCCAGGGCACCCCCTGAGTCAGCACAGATGAGTGGTTTTATCTATACTGAACATTTCCTTTGGTTTTGTACGCTTTGATGGAAGTAAATATATCAAACACTTCCTATCCATAGGTCTAGTTCAGTTCATTACATTTCCATTGTAAAGCACAAGTTTCCTTGGCCACCACCAAAGAACTGCTTCTCTCATCACTTGTACACTGTAAATCAAGAGTAACCGCATTGTGGTCAATGGACACACAGTGGGGTAGAGCATAAGAGGAGAATTGTCCCTTAAATCCTCACACAAAGAGAAAGTAAAGCAACACTGTTGCTGGTCTATGACATGAGTATGTGTTTAGAAAAGCTTTCTAAAATCTAATGTGCTTTGGAAATAATTTGAAACAACATTGTTTGAGTGGCTGCTAGAAAGTTGCTTTGTTTATGATTAATCTATCTAGCACTTATCTTCTTTTTTTTATAGTTAAAGTGGTCCAAATTTTCTTTTATACCATGCAACAGCCCCAGACACTGTAATTGAAAGAAGAGTTTGGCCTGATTAAACTATCCCCTAATACCAACTGTTTTTCATAATTTTATTAATTCCATCATTGCTGCAGGACCTACAGACCTATTTAAATAATTCTATAAACACCCTCCACTTTAAAAATAAAAGAATTGTTTCCCAAATTTCACTTTTAAAGCCACATAACTGATAGTGTTCCATTTGCCGTGCCTATCTGTTGCCTCACAGCAGAATTTCAGTGTGAATAATAAAGCCCAGAGGGATTTAATTTTAACATTATTCACATCAATTTGAAGTTTATTTGCCTGGAGGTCTATGACAGATATAGCTAATTCTCACTGGGTACTGAAGTTTTATGAGTGAATTCTGGGGGTAAAAATAGCTATTTTAAGCACCATTTATGTGTTCCTGGAACTGTGTTTTATGAGGGTGAAGAATTATGATTCTTGGTAATTGCAAGAGTTTACTTTTAAAACACAACTGTCCATGTTAACTTGGGCAGCTTTGAATTTTAGAGTTACAGTAGACTCTCGATTATCCAGGATGATAGGAAAAAAATTAATCCTGGTTAATAAAATCCCGGATAATCACCATCCATAGGAAATATGGTGGGGAGGGAGGGTTGATTCACTAGCCACCCTGCACCGGGGGGAGGGGGTGTTGGTTCACTGGCTGCCCTGCGCCTTGGTGGGTTTTGGTGTGTTTTTTTTTGTGCTTGGAGCAGCAACAAAGCCAGAGCCGGCCCTGCGAGTTACACGTAGTTTCTTTGATGTCCTGGTTAATCCACAGTTTGGTTAACCCAATCCTGGATAATCGAGAGTCTACTGTACACTGTGGTAGCTGTTCTTGGATTCTTCTGTGCTGTTGTTTTGGGTACTGAAATTATTTATCAGACAGTGATAATACTGTGGATGTTATTTAAACAGATAGTAAAGGTTCCATTCTGATCTCATTCCAGCATAAATCAGGCGCAACGCCTGCTGAAGGCAAAGGAGTTGCACCCTGTGTAGAGTGGGTGTGAGAGTAGGTTCAAACCCGGTGTGACTTTTCTTAATGCATGGTGCTAAAATGTGGGAGCGTTCTTAATATATGTTTGGGATCACCATTCACCTAAGCACAGTGACTCATGGCTCCATTAAATGTGTTTTCTTCCCTCCCCCGCCCAGATTTATTTCTATTTGCTTTTTTTTTTTTTAAATAAAGACAAACAGACCATTTCAATGGAAATTGCCTCATGAATAAGAGGAAAGATATCCTCAGCAGACATATTCAGGGCAGAACTATGACAATTTTTTGTCTGACTCACCCTGTATAACTCTCACAGGGCATAAAGGAGTTCAGAATCTGACCCCGAATGAAGGTTATTTTGTTGTGTAGCCCACATGATCCAATTTCTGCTCTTGTTTGCATTTGTCTGCATGGGTATAACAAGGTAGAAACTGCTCCCGCATGCTAGTGTGTCAGGTCTATTTAAATTAAAGCTAGCCTTCAATAATGGCCCAGTCCATGGATGGACAAAACGCTGCGCACAGTCTACTGTGATTTCCATAGCAGATCTGCGCAGGCACAAAGATTATTCTGTCCGCCAAAGGTGAGCACATTTCCCTCCTCACTCTCTACCGCGCATAGAGAGAAACGGAAGAGGAAGGGCTTGATGTGGGATATGAGTGGGGATGGCATGGAGTCATAGACTCTAAGTCCAGAAGGGTTCACTATGATCATCTAGTCTAGGATTTCTTAACCCATGGGTCAGGACCTACAATTGGGTCACCAGAATGTTTCAAAGGGTGGTGGGGAAGCTCTTGTAGCTCCTGTCCCATCGGGCTCGCTGGGCTCACCTCTCTGTTCCAGGCATTTCTACTTCTGGGGTCCCAGCACCACTCAGGTTTGGCCCAGCCATCATGATGATGGGAGTCCAGGGAGGCCAGTTTTGAGTGAGTGGTACCACAACCCCATGAGCCAAGTCTCAACTCTTCTCACACAAATTTGGTCTAGTCAGGGGGGTGGGGCCAAACCTGAGCGACGCTGCAACACCAGAGGTTGCAACCCTCGAAGCAGAGAGCCAGGCCACTCTCACAGCACAGGAGCTGCAGGAGCCACCGTTGCGGGGTGAGTGTTGGGAGGGTTGTACCCAGGACAGGGCAAACAGGGCAGCCACTCAGGGAGCAAAAGGCAGAAAAATGGGGTGAGGGGGAATCAGGCCAGCCCCACATATCAGAACTCGGAGAGGGAAGGCTACTTCTACCCCAACTCACCTCAGCAGACCACCCAGCTTCTCTGGGTTTGGGGGTGCAACCAAAAAATCTGGGGTGAACACATGACCCCGCATCCACACACACACACCCCGCCTCCACCATGCATCTCCTTGGAGCAGAAAAATAGGGGGAAAATGGTGGTGCTGGGGGGATGCAAATATGTTTGCTTGTCCCAGGTGCCTACGTGCTGGCAGGACCCAATCCCTCAGGGGAGTGGAGTCAGGATATGGCTGAAACCACCCCACCCCACCTCAGACAATTTAGTGGGTCAAGACAGGCTATAAATAGGTACAAATGGGTCTTGAGCCCAAAAAAGGTTGAGAACCACCAATTTAGTCTGACCTCCTGCATATGCAGGCTGTTGAATGTTTCCCAGAAGCTGATTTAAACTGTGCCTTTAGGACAATATCTAATCTCATTTTAAAGGCTTGAAGCAAGGGCAGGTCCATCACCACCCCTGCTAAGTTGTTCTAATGTTTAATTATCCTCACTGCTAGGAAATTGCATCTTATTTCAAGGCTGAATGAGTCTAACTTCAACTTCCAGCCATTGGATCTTGTTTTGCCTTTGTCTTTAAAATTGTAAAGCCCCCCACTGTTAGATATCCTTTCTGTGTGTAAGTACCTCTTCACAATGATCGAGTCACCTCTCAAAATCTCTTCAAGAAGCTAAATAGATTGAACTTCTGAAGCCTCACATCATAAGGCTTCTTTCACCTCTGGGACCCTTTTCCTGGCCCTCCTTCGAACTCTCTTCAGCGTTCCCACATCCGAACTGAACTGTGGTCACCAGAACTGGACCCAGTATTCCAGCAGTCATCTTACCAATGCCACATACAACAGAATCACTTCCCTACTTCTGCTTGATATTCCCCTTTTTACACATCCAAGATAACGTTAGGCCTTTTTGCCAGAGCATTGTACTGAGAGCGCATGTTGAGGCAGTTATCTGCAATAACCCCCGACTCCTTCTCTGAGACACTGCTTTCCAAGACAGTCCTCCATCCTGCAGGTATAGCCTACATTCTTTGTTGCTCCATGTATTATACTGCATTTGGCTATATTAGAACACATTTTGTTGGATTGTGATCATTTAATCAGGTAATTCAAATCACTCTGTAACAATAACATATCCACCTCATGATTTACTAACCCACCCATCTGTGTCATCTTCAAACTTTATAGTAAATATTTTTATATTTTCAGCTAGATCACTGATAAAAAACATTGACTATTGTTGGGCCAACACCTAATCCCCTAGTAACAGCCCTGCTCATTGATGTCTCTCAATTAATAACTATATTTTGAAATCTGTCAGGGAGATAGTTTTTAATCCATTTAATGCCTATCTTGTTAATTCCATCCAATGCATGTTTATTAATCAAAACATCATGTGGTATTAAGTCAAATGCTTTGGAGGAATTCAAGTAGACTATATGAACACAATACTTTTGTTAGTCTTTAAGGTGCCACAGGACTCTTTGTCTCTTCTGCAGATCCAGACTAACACGGCTACCTCTCTGACATATGAAGACAATTGGCTTCATCAACCAGACCTGTGCTCCTGTCAAAAAAAGAGAACAGGTTTGTGTGATAAGATCTGCTTTCCAGGAAACAATGATGGCTGACATTAATTAATTATTTTAGCCTATGTTGATAGTCCTGAATTAACCATTCCATTATTTTATTGGGATTGATGTCTGGCTAACTAGTCTATAGCTACCAGGGTTATTCACTTTACACTTTTTAATATTAGAATTATGTTAACAGTTCTCCAATCCTTTGAAATGGCCCCAGTTTTTACATGAACATTAATGGGTCAGAGAGCTCCTCAGCTATTCCTTTAGGACTTTGGGGTATAAATTCTTGGGACTCAGCTGCCAGCCCCCAGGGGGAGCTGAAATTTGTTATTTCCACCAAAAGGAATCATTTTGGTGGAAACTACAAATTCAGCAGGAAAAATAAAATTTGGAAGGGAAAATTAATTCTGCAGTACGCAGTGGCATAGAATTCTCACAGGAGAAAACTTCTTGTCTCATTCCAAATACAGAACAGAAATATGCATTACTATTTATGATTTTACCATCTGTACTGAGCAATAGACCTATACCAGCCTAGGGTTTTTTAAAATTCCTATTATGTTTTAAAATGTCTTATTATCTTTAACTCTATTGGCCATGGGACCATTAGGAAAGGGATAGATAATAAGATAGAAAATATCATAATGCCACTATATAAAACCACGGTACACCCACACCTTGAATATTGTGTTCAGTTCTGGTCACCCAATCTCAAAAAAGATATATTAGAAATGGAAAAGTTATAGAAAAGGGCAACAAAAAGAATTAAGGGTATGGAATGGCTTCTATATGAGGAGAGATTTAGAAGACTGGAACTAGGGTGACCAGAAGGCAAGTGTGAAAAATTGGGACAGTGGGTGGACAGTAATAGGAGCCTACATAAGAAAAAGACCCCAAAATCGGGACATCTGGTCACCCTAACTGGGACTCTTCAGTAAAATTATGACGGGTGTGGAGAAAGTGAAAAAGGAAGTATTATTTACTCCTTCACACAATGCAAGAAGCAGGGATCACCCAATTAAATTAACAGGCAGCAAGTTTAAAACAAACAAAAGGAAGTACTGTTTCACACTGTGCATAGTCAACCGATGGAGCTCAATGCCAGGGGATGTTCTGAAGGCCAAAACTATAACTGGGTTAAAAAAAGACTTACTTAGATAAGTTCATGGAGGCTAGCTCCATCAATGACTATTAGCCAAGATGGTCAAGAATGCAACCCCATTGTCTGGGTATCCCCTGTCGCAGTCTCTCAACCAACTGCCAGTTGCTGGGACTGGACAACAGAGGATAGATCACTTCATAATTGCCCTGTTCTGTTCATTCCTTTTGAAGCATCTGGTACTGGCCAGTATTGGAAGACAGGATACTAGAATAGATGGACCATTGGTCTGACCCACTATGTTCTTATCATATTTCTTCTCATACATGAGCATCTCTAACTCCTTTTGTTTATTAGTTAGGTTCCCAGGAGACAAAAAATGTGTTCTTGCCATCCCTCTTTGTGAATGGATTTTAGCTATTCCATTCACAAGTGTGTGGCAGCTAGAACTGGTTGTGAACTGGAATTTCCATTCCACAGGAAATAATTCTGAATCAGAACAAAAAGTCAAAATTTCAGAATTTGCTGTGAAATGACATTTGCAAAATAAAATTGTTTCAGGTCAATAGAAACATCTGATTTTGATCAAATCAAAATATCTAATTTCTGTATGGATTTTTATTTAAAAAAGCCAAAATAATATAAAATAAATTTCAAAATAGAAAATCATTTCCAAATGGAAAATTCAAATGTCGTCATTACAAAGACCTCAAAATGGAATGTTTTGACATTATTGAAATGCTTCATTTTGATTGTTTTTAAAAGAAATTGAATAAAAATCAAGACATTCCTGTGGAAAGAAGCTGCATTTTCCAACTGAAAAATGTTTCATCAGGAAACTTTCAACTAGCACTAGTAGCAGCTACATTGTTTAAAAATAGTTGCATCAGGCAAAATACCCAGGAGTAAGTGAAACCACACAGTGATGACTGCTGAGATTAATAGTCACGGGATTGTCACAGATCCCTTCCAAAAGTCGTTGGTTATCCATAGACATCTGAACTCTGTGTATGATATTGCTTGGCTGACTTTCCCCTGCCCCAGGCTCTCAGCCAGTCCACTACCATTTAGACACATATCTCTTTGTCATGCTCTATAACCAGGACTGGGGCTACATCCACTACTTTCCTCCCTGTGTATTTTTATCATGAGCAAGCAGGGGCCTCTTCTACTTGCCCTAAAATGCAGAGCTGTCCACTCTTTAGAACAGTGGTCACCAACTAGTAGATCACGATTGACTGGTCAGTCCTGGAGCCTCTGACAATCGATCGCGATCTCTGGCCGCCAAAAGTCTGGTGGTGCAGTGGGGCTAAGGCAGGCTCCTGGCCTGCCCTGGCCTTGCACTGCTCCTGAAGTGGCCACCATGCCCCTGAGGCCCTTGGGAGGGGCAGGGTTCTCAGCGCACTGCTCCAGCCAGCAAGCATTGCCCCTGCAGCTCCCATTGTCCTGGAATGGGGAACTGTAACCAGTGGGAATTGTGTGTGTGTGGGTGGGTGTCTGCAGAGACACGCAGCACGTGGAGCCAAATGCCCCCCTCAGGCTGCAGGGGGATGATGGCTGCTCTGGGAACATCGTGGGGACGGGCCAGGCAGGGAGCCTGCCTTAGCCCCGCTATGCTGCCAACTGGGAGCTGACTGAGGTAAGTGCCACCTAGCGGAAGCACACACCCCTTCCATGTCCCAACCCCCACCACTGAGCCCCCTCCTACACCTTGTATCCCCTCCTGCACTCTGATACGCCTCCTGCTGCCCAACTTCCTGTACCAGCCCTGATCCCCCTCCCAGAGCCAGCACCCCATACCCTCTCTTGTTCTCCAAACTTCCTCCTGCACCCCAACCCTCTGCCCCAAGCCTGAGCCCCTTCCTGGAGCTGGCACCCTGCATCCCCTCCTGCACCCCAACACTTTGTCCCAGCTCAGAGCCCCCTCCTGCACATAAAACACCCTCCCAGAACTTGCGCCCCTCACCCACTCCTGCACCCCAATCACCTATCCCAGTCTCAGCCCAGAGCCCCATACCATATTCCAGACCCCTTAGCTCTAGCCCAGAACCTGTGCCAGCCCACTAGAAGTGAGTGAGAGTAGGGGGAAAGCGAGCGATGGAGGATGGAGTGAGCGGGGCAGGGTATCGGGGAAGGAGCAGGGTAGATCCTGGGTTGCACTTAACTTCAAAAGGTGATCTTGTGCATAAAAAGATTGAAGAGCACTGCTGCAGAATCTGCACTTGTTCTCTACTTCCAGTGCACAATCTATGGACATCAGTGTGTTAAAAGAGATAACTAATCATAGGACTCACCCAACCAGACCAGTTCAACCCCCCATTTCCTAAGTTGAAGGTTTCGAGGAAGGCATTAACTCCAACAATATCCCTAATTGTGCCATACTGTACTGGTGGGAGAAATTTCTTCTGAACCCAGGTAGCAGGATAATTTCTACCCTTTGCTCAGGAGTAGTTGCTGTTAGAAGTTTAAAAAAAAATAGCATTTCAGCAGAAGATCCACTGTTATATTAACAGGAATTGAAATGGCATTCAAAAAGTTTCCATCCAGACTCATCAATGCTTAGATAACACGTTGAGCAAAAACTTAGAATGGATGGATTACCTCTAAATCAATCTGAGGGATTTCTATAACATAATATATCTTATGTCAATGTAAAATTGGAGTTTCAATTAAATACAAGTTTTCTGCAATAAGTAGCTGTTTTCCCCCAAAATTACTAATTTTCACCAGGAAACTGCAATTTATTGCCTAAATTTTTTCAGGGTTTTGGCTAGTTGATAAAAGGTCAAAATTTTTCTGCTTAGAATTTTGACCAAAAAAAAAAAAAGCGGGGCGGGGGAGGGGGAAAAGTAGGGAGATAATTTTGACCAGTTCTTATAATCACTTGCGGGATAATTAAAGTAAATTGAGTTTATATTATGAATTAATATGTCCCAGTATATTTGTATACGTTAGAGACCCACATCTGTTTTCATTATATTTGCTGTGGGACAAAACATCCTCAGATGGCATAAATCCGTGCAGCAGCTTGACTTCAATGGAGCCATGCCAATTTACAACTGGTAAAGATCTAGCTGTCAATCTTAAAGCAAATATTACCCAAATAATGCCCTCATTTATTTTCCCTCTTTAGCCTGTCTGAAACAAATACATTCAAGTGTAGCACTAACAGAAATTAAAGAAAGCTTGGGGGTGTTCACATAGAAAGTTCTGCCAACTACTTTTGTGTGTATGTGTGCAAAGAAGTACGCTTGCAGCATTACAAAGAACAAACGTTAAGATGCACAGTAAGGCTGTATTAAAATTTCACAGGAGCAGATCTTACAAAGGTAAAATAAGCATGAGGGCCGAGCCAACAGTAGCCTGATCTAGCTTTTTCCTGGACTGGTCGGTTCCTAGGTTGGCTAATGAGATGAGCACAATGAGATAATTTTCAATTTGCAACCCTTCTGGTATACACTGGTTGCATAATGTCCTCCATGCTTTATGTCTCTGTTGATGCAAGAGTCCAATAGTGCTTTCCCTGTCAGCAAATAGTGTACTTTCAGATATATGCATTTTGGACTATAACAAATGCTCTATGCCTTTAAGATCCTATTAACATATTAACTTATCACTAGCTACGTAACTTCCAATTATAATAAAAATATACAATATAAACAGGAAGTATCCTGTTGGTTGGCATTTGTAGTATATGGATAACATGAACGAATGGATGGCTCAAGAGGTGGTGACCTGAGCAGTGCAGAGACCAGGATAAGCAAATTTAGGAATAGCTCAAGAACCTGACAGAAAGCGGAGTAGGTGATTGGAGATCAGCCAAGTTGGTTGCAAGCACTGCATGAAGATCACTATAAGACAGAAAATGGCACTGCCCTAAAATTGTCTTGCGCTTAATAAATTCATTTGAGAAAGGGGAGGAAGGGGAACCACACCAGTGAATTAATGTGGAAAGAATCTGGCAAACAACCTGAATTCATCCCTTTTTTGTGCAAATGAAAAGCCCAATTCTGTTGATTCCTTTCTGTGTATGTCTGTCCATCATGTTCTCACACATATTTGTGCAGAGAAAGGAACTCACAAACAGGAATTCTTTCTGGGAAGCTCCCTGACATGTTATGCATGAGGTCAGATGTGATGATCACAGTGGTCCCTTGTGACCTTGGAATCTATGAAATAGCTTGGCTCCAAGCAGTCTTTCTAACCAGCCTCAAAATAGGTGCAACTTCTAAAACAGTGTGATTCCATTGTACAGGTGTGTTGCACATTGTGAGTGGGGATAGGAAGGGGTTACAGTAAGAAAAGTAACTAACGGAAACGTGTTATAAAACTTTCCCTGCCTCCTCCATCATCACTTCATTTTACGTTCTTTGGTTTAGTTACTTTTCTTCTTATACACCATTTTCATCCTCACACTTTGCAAGTGTAGGTTTTCCACTCACTGTTCCATATAAGTCACACCATTTCACTGATTACATTCTGTATATGTATTTATTTAGTTTGTTGGTAGGGCTACTGTCATGAGAGAGGCTTCCACAATCAGGCCCAAAATGAATAAAGTCTACTTCTGTCTTAATGACACAGAGCCAAGAGGAAATTGAATGCAGAGGAAGACATAAAGGAAGACTGCAAGCATAGAAGTGTAGAAAGAAAACCAGTTTACCTTCAGAGAATTCTAAACTTCCACAGTAATGTTTAAAATGATGGTCATTGATGGGACATTAATTGTCTTTTTATTAAAGCTGGTCAGAACATTTTCATTGGAAGAGGGAGAGGGCAGAAAATTTCTTCCCAACAATGAAAAAAATGTAAAAGCTTTTTATTAAAAAAATCCCATTTCTTCTTACATTTCAAGACTATTTCAATGTTTCTCTTGACTCTATCCTCAGACATGTCCATGCGTTAAAGCTGGTTGCTTTTTTAAATTTCAATCTTCTAACCATTTTTTGTCAAAAACTCAAATTTTGAAAAAAATAAGTTAATGGAGAATGATGGAAAATTGTTTTTAAGTAAAGAATTTTAGAAAGTTATTTTGCAATTTCAAACAAGCTGTAACAAATTAAAATGGTTGTTTAAAAAAGTTTTCCAACCAGCTCTAACCTCTAAAATGGCAAATTGGGTAAAATAAAGGAAACCGAGTTTTAGAAAAGAGCTTTCTGACAAAAGAGCGCAAGTGAAAAAATATGTGCCATGCTAATGTGTAGGTATAGAATTCTAAAAGTCATACAGCCTGCCCCCTTCTTATGTAGGATTGTCCTTTAAAAAGTATATAAAAAGTATATATTTCAAGTGCATTTTGCAGTGTAGTTTCAAATATCTAATCAATTTCCTTGCAAAAGTATTTCACAATATAATCTCACTGTTGGGATGTTCTGTTTGATATTCAACCTATTTTTTTCCTTTTGGTTTTATCCCCATGATTTCTACAGATACCTTCATGTACCATGCTATTTGAGCAATCTTTCACTTTATACTCTTCAAAAACATATAGCTCCTTATGGCCCCTGCTTCTTGGCTTTTAGCCAAGCTATTTTTCTCTCTTTTAAGCTTTCTTTATAAATTGGTCTCTCCAACCTCTTAATCATTTTTGTTGCCCTTTCCTGAACTTTGTCAATAGCTTTCTGGTAATGAGGTGATCAGATCTGAACACACTAGTGCAGGTCCAGGTGTGGTCTCATTATAGAGTCATATAGAAAGAGATTATTCCCTGCCTTGCTCTAGGATTTGATGCTTCTGGATATATAACAAGATCTGTGAGTGAAAATGTCCC
This sequence comes from Dermatemys mawii, assembly GCA_007922305.1. NCBI lineage: Eukaryota > Metazoa > Chordata > Testudines > Dermatemydidae > Dermatemys > Dermatemys mawii. Next base: position 4,903,745 of record ML677383.1, read on the forward strand.
CTGTGTTCTTTGGGGCAGGATTGTCTTTTTGTTTGGTATAAGCACAGCAACAGCAAAACGGGGCACTAATGCATGATTGGGGTTCTTAGGTGCTATAATAATATAAATAACTAATAATAATTATTGTCAAAGTAGCCCAAAAATTACATTGCCTTCTATATTTAATTTCTATATTCCATTGCAAGCAACACATCTAATGTGGTGTTATCTATCCCACAAAAATCTCTTTTAGCAGCATTGAATTGAATCAATATCTGTTTCAGGTGATGTTTCTCAAATGAAGTCACTTGTGTTGTTTTTAGAGCTGAATCTCATTTTGCTATTTTTGAGCCATGTTTTGGACCTTTCTAGGTGTGTCTGTATTATTCTTCTGTCCTCTTGCATGTTTTCAAGACCTCTCAAGTTGGCATAGTTTGTGTATTCCATCATTGTCCGGCTGTTTACTCACCCTTTCACTGCATTAAAGATGTTAAACCTGGCTTACTACTCAAATTCATCAGCCTCTCTACACCTTCTCTCCAATATGATGTGTAGCTATTAATTAAAATATTTGTTAGTGGTCCCCGTTTCACTTGGAAGTGTCTAATTTTCTAGATAAAGTATGAAATTTCATGGCTTTAATTTTACAAAATCCAACCAGTTTTGCAAAATCTAAACAAAATCCCCAAACCTTCAGTCCTGTGGGTTTTTTTAAATTTTATTTTCAACTATTTGCACAATGTATGGTGAGGTTTGCAAAAGAACTCTGCCCCCTTTGCTTTCTCTCTCTTTCTCTGATTGATAGGTAGCTCCAAACTGCGTATCAAGGACTAGGACCACGTCTGGATAACTTGGTCTCTCTTCTGTGGGTACATTCTGAAGTATAATCAGAACTGGGCCACCCAAGTTGGCTACTAGTAAGTCTTTTTCTGTCCATCATCACAGCCATTTATTTGATCTGTCATGTTGAACTGAGCCAAATAAGCCTCCCAAGGACTCTTTCCCTCAAAGAGGTGAGGCCACCTAAGTTAGACATCTGAGAGAGACTTGTTCAGCCAAAGGAAGCAATGCACCCCCCACCCACACACACACACTTCAGCATCTGCAGTGACTCTCAGCCAGCATTGTAAAACAGAAGGGTTTATTAATTAGCTGGAACACAGCATAGAAAGTCCATTGATTAGCACAGAGAGCAGAAAGTTACAACATGGTCCATTTGATGATCCCAGAGCCCTCTGACCTTTCTTTTGTCCCAGTTCAGGAGAGTGTCAAGCTTCCAGCAGCCCACTCTGAACAACCCCTCACCTGTGGCCCCTTCTTAGTTCTTGGTTCTTGTTCCTGGGCAATCATTGGCACTTGGCCCCCCTCCTCAGCCCTTTCTTCTCCAGCTGGTCAAACATGGCGGGCTTCCAGGAGAGGTGGGCCATCCATACTAGATAGTTGCTGGGTTCCAAATGCCCAGGCAATTGGAAGTGGCCATTGTCTTCTCGGACTCTCTGTGGACATGGGGTCCTGACACAGCTAGGCATCAGTCACACTTGTATCTCTGGGTCTCTGCTGAGTGTAAGCAACCTTTGCCCACTACCCAATTAACCATGGAGCACATAGGGGAAATTGAGGCACACATAGTATGCATACAAAATATTACAGAAAATTCCCACTCCGTCACAAATACAACAATAAAAACACTGTACAGAACTGCATATGGAACAAATATAATAGGCAACTTGAACCTGCCGGAGCTAGCTTTTCCCAATTCTCCGATAGTGGGAGTGCAACGCTTGTTTCCCTGTAAGCCTTCTGGCTTTGGGGCCTGCAAATAAAAGAGACGTATTTCACTGATTGTTTTCTACTGAACCTTCATAAAAAGCTGCTCCTGCAGGAAAGATAGAAGCCACTATCTAAAATGGAGCAACTGTATTTTTGCAACATATGCAAGGAAGGATGGTCCAGTGGACAGGCCATTAGCCTGGCAATCAGAAGACCAGGATAAAATTCCTTTTTCTGCCACAGACGTCCTATAAGTGCCTCAGTTCCCCATCTGTGAAATGGGGATAACAGCACTTCCCTACCTAACAGGGGTGTTGTGCAGATAAATAGATTAAAGATTGTGAGATGCTTAGATAATATGGCAATGAGGGCCTTAGGACCTTAAATAGATATGGGGCAGAATTCTAGAAGAGTAACATCCTTACTATGCCTCATTGTCATCCACTGTTCCAGCCGTTAGAGAGAGCACCAAGCTCTGTTCATGTACATAGCAAAGCCCTGAAGCCCTGACAGAACTGGGTATCAGGAGATGAGTCACTCAAAGCATCATAACTTTACAATTATCCAGAAATCTACATCCTGTCTAATATCTTGTGATTCTTGCTCCTGAATGGCTAAGAACTGGTCACACAATTTATCTGGGATAAAACAGCCTATTGTGTTTATAATCCTCTTTACCTTGTCTCTTTGTCTTGTCTTTTAGACTGTAAATTCTTTGGGAGAGGGACTGTGATTTATTCTGTGTCTGCACAGTGCTTAGCACAATGGGGACCCTGTCAAGGTCTCTAGACATTGCCACCACATATGGTACTATCACATAAACCTTTGTCAGAGTTCTGCACAAAACCAAATGTGATGAAGGCATATATGCCTAGTTGTAGTCATTTAAAGGTGCCTGCAGAAAAAAGGGGGTGGTGTAATAATCTTACAGGAGCAGGAAAGGGGCACGATAGCTTGTTCAACTTTCAGAGAATCACAGAAGATTAGGCTTGGAAGAGACCTCAGGTCATCTAGTCCAACCCCCTGCTCAAAGCAGGACCAACCCCAACTAAATCATCCCAGCCAGGGCTTTGTCAAGCTGGGCCTTAAAAACCTCTAAGGGTGGAGATTCCACCACCTACCTAGGTAACCCATTCCAGTGCTTCACAACCCTCTTAGAGAAATAGTATTTCCTAATATCTCACCTAGACCTCCCCAACTACAACTTGAGACCATTGCTCCTTCTGTCATCTGCCACCACTGAGAAAAGCCGAACTCCATCCTCTTTGGAACCCTGATACAGGTAGTTGAAGGCTGCTATCAAATCCCCCCCTTGCTCTTCTCTTCTGCAGATTAAACAAGCCCAGTTTCTTCAGCCTCTCATAAGTCATGTGCCCCAGCCCTCTGAACATTTGCATTGCCCTCTGCTGGACTCTCTGCAGTTTGTCTACATCCTTTCTGTAGAGGGGAGCCCAAAACTGGATGCAGTAGTACAAATGTGGCCTCACCAGTGCTGAACAGAGGGGAATAATCACTTCCCTCAATCTGCTGACAATGTTGCTACTAATACAGCCCAATATGCCATTAACCTTCTTGGCAACAAACTGCTGACTCATCATCCACTGCAATCCCCAGGTCCTTTTCTGCAGAACTGCCGCGTAGCCAGTTGGTCCCCAGCCTGTAACGGTGCATGGGATTCTTTTCATCCTAAGTGCAGGACTCTGCACTTGTCCTTGTTGAACCTCATTAGATTTCTTTTGGCCCAATCCTCCAATTTGTCTAGATCACTATAGACTCTATCCCTACCCTCCAGCATATCTACCTCTCTCACCAGCTTAGTATCATGTGCAAACTTGCTGAGGGTGCAATCCATCCCATTATCCAGATCCTTAATAAAGATGTTGAACAAAATTGGACCCAGGACTGACCCCTTCAGTTCTCCGCTTGATACTGGTTGCTAACTAGACATTGAGCCTTTGATCACTTTGTGCTGAGCTCAGCAATCTAGCCAGCTTTCTATCCACCTTATAGTCCATTCATCCACTCCATACCTTTTTAACTTGCTGGCAAGAATACTGTGGGAAGCAGTATCAAAAGCTTTGCTAAACTCAAGGTATATCACGTCCAGTGCTTTCCCCTCATCCGCAGAGTCAGTTATCTCATCATAGAAGGCAATCAGGTTGGTCAGGCATGACTTGCCTTTGGTGAATTCATGCTGACTCTTCCTGATCACTTTCCTCTCCTCCAAGTGCTTCCAAATGATTTCCTTGTGGACCTGCTCCATGATTTTTCCAGGGACTGAGGTGAGGCTGACTAGTCTGTAATTCACCAGGTTCTCCTTCTTCCCTTTTTTAAAGATAGGCACTATATTTGCCTTTTCCCAATCCTTTTCCCACATCTATTTGCCAGTCATTTAACTGGGTTATCATATCTTATCACAAGTTACAAAGAGTCTTGTAGCACCTTATAGACTAACAGATTTTAGGGAACATGAGTTTTCGTGGGCTAAGACCCCCTTCATCAGATGAATGTCGTGGAAATCTCCAGAGGCAGGTATAAATAGCAGGCAAGAAAGCAAGGTAAATTCAATCGGAGGGGGGTGAAGCCCACTTCCAGCAGGTGATCTGGAGGTGTGAACACCCAAAGAGGAGAAACTGCTTTTGTAATTTGCGAGCCATTCACAGTCAATATTAAACCCAGACCTGATGGTGTCGAATTTGCAGGTGAACTGGAGCTCAGCAGTTTCTCTTTGAAGTCTGGTCTTGAAGTTTTTTTGCTGCCGGATGGCTGTTTTGAGGTCTGCTATTTTATGTCCAGGCAGGTTGAAGTGTTCTCCTACAGGCTTTTGTATATTGCCATTCCTAATATCTGATTTGTGTCCATTTATCCTTTAACGTAGGGATTGTCCAGTTTGGCCGATGTACATAGCAGAGGGGCATTGCTGGCACATGATGGCGTAAATTATATTGGTAGAAGTGCAGGTGAATGAACCAATGATGGTGTGGCTGATCTGGTTAGGTCCGGTGATGATGTTGCGGGTGTAGATATGTGGGCAGAGTTGGCATTGAGGTTTGTTGCATGGATTGGTTCCTGAGTTAGAGTTGCTATGATGTAGTATGTGGTTGCTGGTGAGAATCTGTTTCAGGTTGGCAGGTTGTCTGTGGGCAAGGACTGGCCTGCCTCCCAAGGCCTGTGAAAGTGAGGGATTGTTGTCCAGGATGGGTTGTAGATCACTGATGATGTGTTGGAGAGGCTTTAACTGAGGACTGTAGGTGACGGCCAATGGTGGTCTGTTGGTTTCTTTCTTGGGTTTGTCTTGCAGCAGAAGGCTTCTGGGTCCACGTCTGGCCCTGTTTATCTGTTTCCTTATTTCCTCATGTGGGTATTGCAGTTTTAAAAATACTTGGTGAAGATCTTGTAGGTGTTGGTCTCTGTCTGAGGGGTTGGAGCAAATGTGGTTGTACCTCAGTGCTTGGCTGTAGACAATGGAGCATGTAGTGTGTCCGGGATGGAAGCTGGAGGCATGAAGGTAGGCAAAGCGGTTGGTATGTTTTCGGTATAGGGTGTTGTTTATGTGACCATTACTTATTTGTACTGTGGTGTCCAGGAAGTGGACCTCTCGTGTAGACTGGTCCAGGCTGAGGTTGATGGTGGGGTGGAAGCTGTTGAAATCATGGTGGAATTCTTCCAGAGTTTCTTTCCCATGGGTCCAGATGATGAAGATGTCATCAATGTAGCATAGGTAGAGAAGGGGCGTGAGTGGGCGAGACCGAGGAAGCGTTGTTCCAGGTAAGCCATAAATATGTTGGAATATTGTGGGACCATGCGGGTGCCCATAGCAGTGCCGTAGCAGGTGCCCATAGTGGTGCCACTGGTCTGCCTGGTATACCTGCCATCATGTGCCAGCAATGCCCCTCTGCTATGTACATCGGCCATACTGGACAATCTGGTCTGCCTGGTATACCTGCACAACAATCCCTCACTTTCACAGGCCTTGGGAGGCAGGCCAGTCCTCGTCCACAGACAACCTGCCAGCTTGAAGCAGATTCTCACCAGCAACCACACACTGCACCATAGCAACTCTAACTCAGGAACCAATCCATGCAACAAACCTCAATGCCAACTCTGCCCACATATCTACACCAGCAACATCATCACAGGACCTAACCAGATCAGCCACACCATCATTGGTTCATTCACCTGCACATCTACCAATATAATTTACGCCATCATGTGCCAGCAATGCCCCTCTGCTATGTACATCGGCCAAACTGGACAATCCCTACGTTAAAGGATAAATGGACACAAATCAGATATTAGGAATGGCAATATACAAAAGCCTGTAGGAGAACACTTCAACCTGCCTGGACATACAATAGTAGACCTCAAAACAGCCATCCTCCAGCAAAAAAACTTCAAGACCAGACTTCAAAGAGAAAGTGCTGAGCTCCAGTTCACCTGCAAATTCAACACCATCAGGTCTGAGCTTAATATTGACTGTGAATGGCTCGCAAATTACAAAAGCAGTTTCTCCTCTCTGGGTGTTCACACCTCCAGATCACCTGCTGGAAGTGGGCTTCACCCCCCACCCCGATTGAATTTACCTTGCTTTCTTGCCTGCTATTTATACCTGCCTCTGGAGATTTCCACAACATTCATCTGATGAAGTGGGTCTTAGCCCACAAAAGCTCACGATCCCTAAAATCTGTTAGTCTATAAGGTGCTACAAGACTCTTTGTCACTTTTGCTGATCCAGACTAACACGGCTACCCCTCTGATACTTATCACAAGTTAGGCAATCTAAATCTATACTCAGTTACATGGACATATTGGTGAGACCCTATCTTCTCAGGCAGCAAACTCTGTCTGAGATACCTCGAAAGATCCCCGAGGAGCTGCTGTCAATGCACACTGAGGCAATGGACCACTAACCATAGTCTAATCAGCCTAGTTACAACTAAGTCAAAGACAAAAAGGTCACCTCAGCCCAAGCATCCAGGGGCATGGCCATATTGTAAGAATGGGAGACTTCAAAAGTGAACACAAAACAATTCAAAGTCACGGAGGTGCGCTGGCAAGGAGGATTAAAGAAGACGTGATCTATCACCTGAACCTTCTCCAGCAGTGGTATGGAGGCTGTGGGCCTAACCAACTGTACAGCATGAGCAAATAATAGATATTGCATTCAGTGTGTCTGTGGATAAAATAATTATTAAATCATTACTCTTATATTTTTTAAGAGGAACCACATGCAGCAAGAAGAAACTAAAATGGGGTTAGACATTGACCATACAAACAGCAGCGTATTTCTGTAGGATAGTTGTGTACAGGCTGGCCAATCCCAGCCACCAACACAAGCACCAGGACTGACCAATGGCAGCCCTCCTAAAAAGAGAGGCTCACTAAGGATTCCTCCTGTTCCCTGGAACTGGTTTAAATGACACACACTTTAACTTTTGCTGTTTTGTTCAAATTTACCAAGACATCCACTGTATTTACAACACTGATAAACAGGACAGATGGATAATGAAGCAATCTCTGTCTGTGCACCAGCTTATCTAATTAAACATTTAGACAGAGAAAGGTATAATTGCGGAATAATCTATCTGCTTTTATCATACGCTTTCCCTTAAGAGACACTACTGCCTTTCCACTGAAGCAAATGAACTTTGACAGATGTTTGCTTTCAGTTGCGGGGGGTGGGACGGTGGGGTGGGGGAAGAGGGGAAGGAAGAGAAGTTCTATTAACACAGCAAAGCTATTTTTTCATTGTGCTCCATGTCAACATCCTCTGTAGAACAAAGATTTTGGTACTGAGTAAAATTTGATTTGCATGCCTGAGGGAATAATAAAAGAAACCTATTATGGAATGAAATGGACTGTAATCACATTGAGAGGATACAGATTGTTGCATAGAGTGGGGAAGGCTACTGCCTGGTAAATGGGCTGTTGCAGAAGAAAACACAACAGCATCCAAGATGAAGCTTAGGCCAAAGTTTCAGGGATGACGTACACGCCTGCTCCACCACACAGACCTCCAACACATCTTTCTGTAAGCAAAGCAGTGGGAATTGTATCTGTTTGCAGAATGACAGGGACAGATATGTGCTGCAGGATACCTCGCCAAAAGTTCCAACAGTGTGGTACAGGGAAAGAACGGTCACACTGAAATCTTTGTATTCGTTCCACTGTCAGAATTGGTATTTGGCAGCAGGAATCCACCCCGGCACACAAGATCAGCACGTGGGCATATGCATCACTTAAATTGAAAAGGGTAGTTAAAGTAGTGCATAAGCCTCTTGGACAGGGGTGAATTTTTATCCCTAGCCAGTACAATGTGCTACAATATTAATCACCCTGGAATTTACCTCTAGTGGTTGACTTCTGACTAAGCGCCACCTCTCTGTCACCACACAGCTGTCCTAGTCTTGGCAAAGGGCACACTCACTGCCACCTGCTTTGCCAAAGATTAAACAAAATAAATAACATTTAAGCACTTGAAACAGGATTTGAACCTATTCACATCCCATCACCAGTGTGTCTGCAAGCCATTCCTTCTCTCCATCAAGTAAGGCAAAGGGCCTGAGTTCTGCTAGCCATTACCAGGAAGCATGCGCATAGGCACAGTGAAATCAGAACCATTTCTTAACTTTAGTATATCTGTACTTGGCCTTTTGAGAGCACCTACGATCCAAGGAGCTCATGCTGCTATAACACATGAGTGAATCGTGCCATGTTGTAGAAGAGTGGACTCACTGCTGGCACACACCCCTTGTGGCTGGGCCTGGTGAAGCAGACCCTCCTCAGTGTAGCACCCCCTACCGATGGTCGATCCAGTTTCACTGTGGTCTGCCTCTTCTCATGACCTCCAGTCAGGTCATGTTTGGTTCCACCCCTTCTGGGGTAACAGAAAGTCCAACTAATAAGTCCTGTGTCCTTAAAAAGCTCTTCAGCCTGACCCTGGGCCCAATGGCCCTTGCACACTTCTCAGAGAGCTCCTAGTTGTCCTAACCTTCTTCTCAGGGGCTTCACTCCACTTCACTAGTGGCTGGTATGGGAAACCCCAACCCAACTACTGCATTTGGTTCTAGACCAGGTACCCTAGGATAGAGCCATGATGGGGTACATACCTCTTCACACATTAATGTGTTTCTCAAGTGGACTTACTAATTCAGCAGTAGCTGGGCAGCAGGCCAAAGGCTCAGAATTATAACATTACTTTGGTTTTCAAAGTAAGGGCACAGTTTAAAGTGAGAATTGCGTCTATTTTAGTGTTTACACAAACTGCTTGGTGCATAGGGTTGGAGACCAGATTCCTCACTCACAGGCAACAGTGGTTCAAGCTTCCATCCAGTTTGCCTCAGCTATGGTATGGCTAGAAGGATTTCTCTCCTACAAATTCATTCTCCATTCTCTCGATTTCTCCACTGCGTCTGCTAACAGTGGTGTCAATTAGTGGTGTTGGTTTGTGGTTTATGGACAACTTGCCCATTGCATTTTTTAAAATATATTCCAAGATGTGCATTTGGGGCCAGATTCTGCAAACCCTTCTCCACTCAAGCAGTCCATGCAGTTTGGAAGGGCTACTTAAATCAGAAAGAGTTTGCCGAGTGAAACATTAGGATCATAAAACATTTCTAACTCATCGTTGTTGCTGCTGCTGACGATCCAGTTTTTGTTCTTCCCCCTCCATAGGGCAATTTATTCCTCCAATATCAAGACATATATTTTTCTCAGAGGTTGTGCACTGTATAACCATCATTATAATGATGTAGTGAGAGTTTTCTGATGCAAATGAACTGTGCTGTGGGAAACATTTTAAAGCCTAATATAAAACAAGTGCAACACCACACAACAGAGGTACAAACGTAACACAGAATCAGATCCTCTGTGATTTGCAGATTTTAATTCTTCTGCTTATCCAGAATGCCACATAAACAACTGTTATTGAGAGGTTTACATGCCACGATGGGCATAATGCTATTCATCTCTTTTATACTTGAACGACTTGGACACTTTATACTCTGTCAAGTCTAAACCTGTTTAATCCATGACAATTTATGTCATACTACAGTACAGTGCTTGTTTTGATCATATGATTATAGGTTTTATTCAATATCATATGATACTGAATAAAACCAGTCCTGGGGCCAGTTTTATTCAATGTCTTTATCAATGATCTGGAGGATGGCGTGAACTGAACCCTCAGCAAGTTTGCAGATGACACTAAACTGGGAGGAGTGGTAGATATGCTGGAGGGTAGTGATAGGATACAGAGGGACCTAGACAAATTACAGGACTGGGACAAAAGAAATTTGATGAGCTTCAACTAGGACAAGTGCAGAGTCCTGCACCTAGGACGGAAGAATCCTAGGCACTGCTACAGACTAAGGACCTAATGGCTAGGCAGCAGTTCTGCAAAAAAGGACCTAGGAGTTACAGTGGATGAGAAGCTGGATATGAGTCAACAGTGTGCCCTTGTTGCCAAGAAGGCTAATGGCATTTTGGGCTGTGTAAGTAGGGGCATTGCCAGCAGATCGAGGGATGTGATTGTTCCCCTCTATTTGACATTGGTGAGGCCTCATCTGGAGTACTATATCCAGTTTTGGGGCCCACACTACATGAAGAATGTTGAAAAACTGGAAAGAGTCCAGAGGAGGGCAACAAAAATGATTAGGGGCCTGGAGCACATGACTTATGAGGAGAGACTGAGAGAACTGGCATTGTTTAGTCTACAGAAGAGAAGACTGAGGGGAGATTTGATAGCTGCTTTCAACTACCTGAAAGGGGGTTCCAAAGAGGATGGATCTAAACAGTTCTCAGTGGTAGCAGATGACAGAACAAGGAGTAATGGTCTCAAGTTGCAGTAGGGAAGGTTTAGGTTGGATATTAGGAAAAACTTTTTCACTATGAGGGTGGTGAAGCATTGGAATGGATTACCGAGGGAGGTGGTAGAATGTCCTTCCTTAGAGGTTTTTAAGGTCAGGCTTGACAAAGCCCTGGCTGGGATGATTTAGCTGGGGTTAGTCCAGCTTTAAGCAGGTGTTGGACTAGATGGTCTCCTGAAGTCCCTTCCAACCCTGATATTCTATGATTCTATGACTAAGTTCAGTCTTGCATTAAAAAAATCAAAACTTCACTTTATAAAGGGGAAAAAAGATTTAAAAAATTAATGGAGGGTGAATAACTTTGAGGAAATCAAAACTGTTCTAGATCTGAACTTGCCAACAAGCTGAAAAAGTTAGTTTGGTCTCTCCCATCAGATGTTAGTATTCCAGTCCAGTGTTTGGCTTATTGTCTTTTATCAAAATATGGCAATTGGAGCATTTTCCTTGCTGTTTTCAAAGACAGGATATAACTAGAGGAAGCCTATAATAAGTATATAAGCTATTCCCCTGGCTAGTCATCAGTGAGAGAAATGGAGATGCCTGTCTCATCAAATCAGGCAGCTCATGGACAGTCTAAATAATGAGATGTAAACAGACACATTTGCTGGAGAGGAAGAGCTAATGGTGTAAGCTATAGGTTTGAGATGATGATGTGATATAGGTAATGATATACAAAAAAACAAAATTCCATGCGGCCACATAATCAAATCCCAACAGCCCGGGTTCAGCTCTTCAAGACAGAAAATCTGAAATTCAGACCCTTTCTGATTAGTTCTTAAGAAACAAAACCCCACCTGATCTGCACAGCCATTACAAATCTTGTTGCATGTTTCATAAGACTAGGGATTGCCCCCACAAGGAGATGGTCATAATTTCTGTGCCTCGTTTGTTGTGCAGTGTGCAGGTTAATTTCTTCCCTCTATCCCCTGGAGGCTGCTGCATTTCAGTGCCCTTATATCCTCTGGGTCACATTCTCAATGGTGTAGGTTGATGTAGCCCTGTAAAAGTGAGTTCAGTCAATTTGTACTAGCTGAGCATAGGAGTAGAGAGGTTACTTTACTTCTAGATTTGACACAGGTGTGACCACTGTTGTAATACTGTGTCCAGGTCTGGTGCCCACAGTTCAAGAAGGATGTTGATAAATTGAAGGGGTTCAGAGAAGACCCATGAGCAGAGCTGGATTTCCAGTTAGGCACAGTAAGCACGTGTCTAGGGGTGCTGGTGTTCTAGGGGCACCTAAAAATTCACAGTTAGCTGCTCCTGGGTCTCGTCAGGTCCTGTCAATAAGGAAGACAAAGTAGTCCCCTGTGGCAAGGGAAGAACTCACCAGTCCAATGCAGGGGGGCCTATAGGGCAGGTGGGTCCTGAGGTTCAGTCCCAGGAGATGGTGAAGCCAAGTGACTGACCCTTGTGAAAGAGTGTGATCCTAAGGGGGGGCTGGCACATTGAAGGGGTCCTCCCAGGGACTGTTCAAGAGCATTAGATTTGTGGATCTGTGACAATATTATTTGGTGCTTTTGTTTTGGTTTTTGAAATGATGTTAAATGGTGCATTAAAATGTATTTTTTCATAGTTGGGGATACCCTGTGAAAGGTCATTGGGAAAGCAGGTCACTCTAAGATGATAGATAGGTGGTGGATGCAAGGTGGCAAGCTGAAATTCAACAGATGAGATGAGGTCAGAGTGTCTCACTGTATCTCAGTTTCACAGTCTGTAAAATTCATATAATAATTCTCTCTCTCTGTCTCTCTCAGAGTTGTGGTGAAGCTTAGTTCATCCATGTGTGCAAAGTGTTCTGAGATCGCCTGGTGAAAGGCACTTTATAGATGCATATTAGTAGCAGAAATATGCAAGATATTCACACTGAAAAACACCAGCATATGAAATGCAGCTGGTTTCAGGTTTGGTTACAGGCTTGAAATTCAGACTATGCGTGTTGATAAATTCATAATGAATCGCATCTGATACATGGCTTTGCATCAAAATAATCTGAAAATGGAGTTTCCGAGGGTTTTGTCTTAATTTTACTTTGGGAGTCATTTGACCTAAAAACTAAGATGCATGAACCCATCTGGATGAGTAATCATTATTGTTATTATTTGTTTCACCAATCAAGAATATGATGGATGTTGTGTTTCTAATTTCCTTTAATCCAGATCTGTTCTTATCTGTTTGCCTAAATCTGTTGCACATAAGAGATTTTAAAAGAATACTCCCTTTCTTAGACTAACCATGGAAAATGTATTCCTTCATTTTGTCATAGAGCAAAACTACTTTTCTAAAAAAAAATCAGAAGGCAAGAGAGGTTCATTTTCTATATGATCCACTTTTCCAAATGTTACTAAAAATTTTTACAAGAGACAAATGTCATTGTAAATCAATATTTGTAGTTCCAGGGTGGAATGATGTTTCCGAAGTTAGAGAAGCACTAAATTCAGTCAGAATAACAAAACTGTAATATAGCAAGCAGGAAAACCCGTCATATGAAATGAGTGCTTTGCTTGCCATGGGTTCGTTTCCTTTATTTATAGGAGAAAAACATTATGAAATATTAGTTTGTTTTTGTCTCTCTTTCTTTGTCTCAACCAAGTTCATTTCCTCAACCCACAACATCCACATCTGGATTTAATGTCAAATGCACACAATATACTAAAGTTGGGGTTTTTTCTAGTGTCTGTATTCTTGACCTCTTTTTCCCTTCCACCAATCCTATAATTTCAGCATTCTTAACCTCTTTCGTTTTCCCACAGAGCATGAATGTTGCAATTTCAATCACTGCAGATCTATTGTAAAAGCTAAAATAACATATGACCAGGATAAAAATAAGTAGTAGTAGGTTCATACGCCTGTAGCCTTGCACAGTGCAGAAGACAAACTGCAAAGTATGTTTCACCTATAGGCACAAGACATTCTGGTTCTAATTAACTGTGGTGGTTGCTATGGCAGTGCATAGTTATATATGTATGCTCATGTAGTCGAGTTCTTTCCTGCAGTATAGAATTTTGGTCCAAAAGCACTAAGTGATTATAGTCTTTCCAATAACATCCACAAGTGCAGAAAAGCACTTCAAAAGTCAACCGCCATCAGGATCAGTCTGACTTAATTTGACGCAGATGAATTCAAAATAAGGGACCCTTAATCCCTAGGTTGAGAGGTTGGAGGTAAATAAGAAGATTAAATGGGTCAGAGCAAACTGTTTGCTTAGAGCAGGTTATGGCTGGTCAAAATTATTTTATTGAAAAAATATTTTGATGAAAAATGGCTTTTCAAATACTATACAAAAATTTGCAAAGCATCATAGTATTTGAAATGTTCTGACTTTTCCATGCAATGATTCAAAATGAAAACTTTAATTTTGATTTCTAAATGAATTTTTGTTTGTTTTTGATTCCAGTCAGATGGAACTGAAATGGATTTTTTTATCTTCAGTTTTTTGTGTGTTTTCCAAACCCCACCCAAAACACAAAACAAAACAAAAAGAATGAAAGGTCAATTTCAAAATTACTCACCAAATTAAATTTCTGAAAAAAATTGATTTGGATTAATCGAAACACTGTTTTGATAATGACTTTGTTTTTATATTTTATGTTTTATTTAATATTTTAAAATTAACCTTTTATTATTTTCAAATTATAAAATAAAATTAAAATATTGGTGTGACTGTTCCCTCCCTCTGGTCTTTGTTAATTAGTTTGGAACTGGTATTCTAATTAGTCTGGGAATGGGTATTAAGTTTGCTCATTGTTAATTGGTATTCTAAGTGGTCACTGGAAACTGGTATTTAATTGGTATTATATAAAAATAATACAAAATTTTGAAACAAAAAGTCATTTCAAAACATTCCATTTTGATTTTTCTTTGTATAAATGAACCTGTATCGAAATCTATATGTTCCTGTGGAAACTTTTGTTGAATTAGCGTTTTCGACAGAAACACTCCATTGGAAAATTTTCACCTAGCTCTAATTTGTATAAACTATGAAACTCCCATTAAGGTTGCTAAGGCTTGCCAGGCTAATTCTCTCAAGGCCGGACCCTAAAAGATACTGAGCCCTTTCATGTTCCTCTGAAGTCAATTAGATGCTCAGCGGTTTCCAGATGTGGCCGTCTATTCTTTGAGAAGAGGCTGTTGGGAATGAACGAGTCAATTTCATGCCAATTCATCTGTGATTTTTATAGAGTACATTGAGCTGCGTATTTCTATCTATGTATGAACTGAAAGTCTCATTTTCATTACATACCCCTGTGTCTGCTTTTACTGAACAATGATAGTATGCAGAGCCAATGAAGAATCTCTGTATCTTCTTGTACAGTGCTATGTATGTTTAGTGCTGGGTTGAATTCTATTAGCTCTTGTATCAGTTTACTATCTGATGTGTCCTGTTACTTGAGACTTGTAAATGGGCGTGTTTTCCACACTGCTCCAACTGCAGAACACATATGATGAGTTATCATCCAAACACACTCCTTTCCTGAGTTTTGCCTTTATTCCTTTTGTAACAAAGCCCTGCATCCTAGTCTGAGATCCCTCTAGGGCTGACTGTTCTTAGGATTACTTCCTGCAGAACTTAATACCCCTGCATCTAGTCTTTTTCAGAGAGACACATAGATATTATACGCCGGAGTTGGTGCTAATGAGACCGACCTGTTCTCGCAACAGGGCGAGTCAGCAAAATAACTCTGTATTTCCTCAAAGGGCTTGAATGCCTGATACTTAGTGAGAATTCTATTTTGCATTGACAGGGGATGGAATCAGTTACTCTAAATCCTGCCCATCACTTTTATAATAATTTGTTTAAAAATTATCCTACAAGCTGTTAAAATCAATAATCAGTTAATTTTTAACGGCCTTTAAACTTTAAGAAAGATACAGAGCAGCTACATACTATTTTTCTTTGCCCCATCCCCATCTCTCATCCTTGTTTTGTGTATTCTCTGCTCTGATCCTGCAAACACTTAGGCATATGCTTAACATTTGTGTACTTTGAGTAGTCCCATTGACTTATACACATTATTCATAATGTGTAAATTTAAGCATGTGAGAAAGTGTTTCTAGGTTCAGGCCTTTAGACATCAAGCTCTTGGGACAGGGTCTGTAGGAGGCAGTTTCAAAAGTGCCCATTGGAACTTGTTCTCCTATATTACTGAGGCACTTTTGAAAATCCCCATCTCTTCTTTGTTTTGTGGGGTACTTGGCATGCTTTTGGGCGCTCAGTGTATCTCACAGTAATTCACATGTGAACATGCAAAGTCAAGGGCTTTCCCAGCCTTTTGGGCATGTTCAATTTCTATAGCAAATGCTGTAGTTGTAACATAAATGCCCAACTGATTAGCCATCTCTAGAGGAAAGTGTAGAATTTTTCAGACTAGCTGATTGGGTCATGGCGATAAAGCAGGGACCTCCTTGTGTTTCTGCTGAAACAAGGAAATGTTTTTTGCTGTGTTTCACTCTGGACTACGGAGGAGATTTTGACGTGCAGCAGCTTGGAATCTCTGTGAAAGCATAATGCAAATAAACCCTGCTTTGAATGACTGTACGGCAGACAAATAGCATACACACCAGCTTTTTTCCAGCTCAGCTAATGGTGATGTGACAAAGGTAACTTTTGCTATAGTGCCTATTTCCCTGCAATGCAATGCAAAGCATCTTGTGTAGATTGTCCAACTTGTATGGCTAAAACTAAATGCAAGCAGCAAGGGCCTGCAGTCTGTTCTGGGAGTCAGATATCAGAATGTGTTAATCTTGATGAGTTCATGTATTCAGTACGTTCCTGTGTACATATCTAGATAAACTTGCAGCCTAGATATGACCAAAGAACAGTGCCTGGCTATTCCAGATGGATTCAGTACTGTACTTATCTGAAACAGAATTTAATTGATATCTGAGCATGACTGCATGTGAGTTTTCTGAAGGAATGTTTAATCTGTTGGATTGTCTGTCAGACATGTATAAAGACAGGAATTTCCCAGGCCAGTCTCTCGATACCTCCCTCAGATAAACAGCACTTGATGAGCCTGGATAGCCTCTTCTGATCCTTGTCCATTCAGCTGTTCTTCAGATAGCAAGCTCACAGAACTTGGACTAGAGAAAGAGAAAATCTCCACATAAGTAGAAACATTCATTTAATAAGCTAGTCTTTTTCTGGGCTCAAAATATTTTTGTTAAAATAGGTCAGCAATAATACTTAGCTCTTATGCTATACTTTCCACACAAGAATCTCAGAATGTTTTACAAATAGGGTAAGTGATATTATACTGCCATTTTATAGATCGGAAAGCCAGGACATGGGGTGGGGAGGTGATTTGCCCAATGACTCAGGAAGTTCATGGCAGAGGCAGGAATGAAACCCAAGTTTCTCAATTCCCCCTCCACTTCACGATCCAATGTCTTTATTTTGAAGGGGTGGCTAGACCCATTTTTTAAAAAATAAATGTAAATGCAAAAAAAATTATTAGAATTAAAATATATTTAAAAACCAATTTTTATTTGAAGTAAAAGAGACAGTCAATTTAGCCCCTAACCTCAATAGGGAAATTCATTTTCCTTCGGCATATGTGTAAGTGCCAGGGTCTGAAGGAGCTCTTGCCTGTCGCTTATTGATGAAGTGGGAGACAAAACCACAGGAGCAGATATATCTGCATAGACACACCTACTTTCCTAAGTGATCCCCAGACAGACCAGCTTTGCCAAAGTGATCAACTGTGGCTGTTTTGGGTTAACATTCACTTTTGCCTTGAATACAGGGGTAATGAACTGTTATCCTTATTGTAAGTCAAAGGCAGCAGAGCAGCATTTAATATGATCTAAGAATAGGGTCACCCAAAATGTAACCTCACTTGCTAAGAGAGGAGTAGTGATGCCAACACCAGATGAAGTCGAGAGCGGGTAAGTGTTCCTACTTGGTGGTGTAGACTCTGTGTAAAGAGTCCTACAATTCATTTGTCCCTCCCTTTCCAGGAATCAAAAAGAGAGCTGATCAGGCTCAGTTGAGGATCCTGGTGTCTGCTCAGTGATCACTACAGCTGAAAACACTGATGAGCAGGTGTAGGGGACAGTTTTGTGATGAGAGACAATCCAGAGGATGCAGCAGCAGTGAGGTTCCCCACTACCCAGTGGAATCACTAAGAGTTGAAATCACTAAAAACTGGGTTAAGTGGTAGAGACACCGAACATGGCATCACAGCTATAGGGAATGGCAGCAGTGACCATAAAGTCATTGCTTCAGGGGCAAAAGGAGAAACCAGCTAAATGCACCCCTGAATTCAGGGACTTATCTGACCTTAGAGAACCAACAGTGAGTGGGGTGCAGCAGAGGGGAAGGGGAGTGGCATGTTAACAGGACCTTCATCCATCGGACCTTCATTCAGTAAGGTGGGAAGCTGAGGTAAAGAACAACTGTTCAAGATACTGTGGAGTGGGTGTTTACTTTTTGTTTGCCTACTTATGAATCATTGTTGCAGGGTTTTCCCCCAAAAATTAATGCTGTGTTCCCTCTCCTTTCAACAAAAGTTTTCTTTTGTTATACAGACTCAGTGCTTGTAGATGGGGAAGTGTTGCCTCTTGCAGGTACCCAGGGGTAGTGCTTAGTTTTCCCAGATTTCTGGATGAGGGCTCAAGACAGTTCTATTTTGCAACGTTAAGAGGAACCCCATGATACCGAACTTGGCCCTTGCTGCTGCCAACACCTGCTGGCAGAAGGGTTACGTATAGGTGGCAGGAGGGGTATGTCTAGGGGTACGTATAGGGGTACATATAGTGGTACGTATAGGTATGCACACCTAGCTTTTACAAAGCACTTTACACCAGTAGGTCACAAAGCACTTTATACTGGAGGTCATGACAAAATTCCCATTTTACTAATGAGGAAACTGAGGCACCAAAAGGTGAGGTTACCTGTGCCAAGTCACTCAGTAGGCTAGTGGTAAAACCAGGAGTGAACCAAATCTCCTGGCTGTCCTATCTAGATAGAGATATATAAAATTAGAACTGGTAAAAAAATTGAGTGGAGAAGATTCTGTGTTGAAAAATGTCCATTTTCCACTGTCTCCCCTGAGGGCAGTTTGATTTCACTCCCCTTGGGAACAAGGGGAATCAGTAGCCATTTTGACAGAGGGCATCTTTGCTTAGGGCCACTGCAGCCTCAGTCCCAGATCAATAGGAGATGGCTGGCACTTTGAAAGAAGGCAGTGCTTCTGCAGAAGAACATCATTTGTCAGTGGCTGCTGAAGAAGAAATATTCAGTTATGGAGAAAAAGAGACAAAAAAATAACCATTAATTAAAAAAAAAAACCCCAAACAAAAAAAAAACAAACACCTCTTCAGAAACTACCCTTTTCCCTGGATCTACTCAGTATGGAGGTCAGGAGGGAGAATCTCAGGAAGGTGGTGTGTAGAGGAATTTGAGGGGCAGAAAGGAGGGGGAAATTGGTTGTGTGTGTTGATAGGCAAGACGGAGGAGGAGGCTGGCTGTGCGTGCATGCAGGGGAATAGGAGGCAGTGGAAGCTGGGGCCTGTGTGCAAGGGAATATGGAAGTCCGGAGTTTGGGGAAAACTGAGTAGGACTGTCTTAAATGTTTTGTCATGCTCTAGAATGGAATAAAGGAGCCAGAGTGAATCCGGCTTGTGAATCTGCACTTCAAAGTTAAAAGATATTTTTTAAATGGATATTTCATATCTTCAGCTCATTTGAAATCTCACATAGTAACATTCTCTTTGGGTTTCTTGTTTAGTGATCATGTATAACATTTTAATGATAAAAACAAGGAAATTCTCATATAAAAACTATGTTAAAGTGGAATTAATTTTGGGAGTAAATATCAGTAACTTAAGAGTAAAAACATCATAGGGACATTGTAATCAAGCATTACGAACCTAAGGAATTCAAAGTTGAGGTTAAACTTAAAATACATTCAAATATGTTAAGCTACAAAAATGCATAGTTTGGGATCCAGACACCTTTAACTCTGCCCCACACAGTGGTACCAAAAAAAAAAAAATCCAGTGTATGTCTACAAATCAGTTTAATCTGAAGCTAACCATAACAGTATTGTTATTACAAGGTGTCACTACAGAGTTACGACTGTTTGAGTACCTTATATGTGCACTTCCATTCCTTAACACATTTGGATTTATTTTAACTGTAAAAGGGGTCCGGTTAGGGAAAAAAACCAAGGTATTACAACTGATCATGTAACTGAAGACTGTATCATAATGCATACATGAAAGGAAGCCAAATTAAGGTTGCACAGGCAACTTTAATTTTGGTATTTCCTGATTTTTGTGTGCTCAGCTTTGCAGACTTAAAAATATTCTTTTAACATTGTTTTCTAGAGTCAATAATATCTATAGTATATATAAACTATATTTCTGGGTGGTAGTGTGAGCTGAGCTCAGGCTGGGATGTTAAGGAAGTAATTGTATTGTGCAGCTGTTTATTGTTTGGTTGGATATTAAGTGTGCTCTCTGTGTTCTTGTTATTTCTGCACGTGTATTTAGCAGTGACTATATGACAGAAGAAACCGGTTTTATTGAAGCTAGTGTGATATGAGGTGAGTACTGAAGTCCTGTAAAGGGCTGGGGTTGGGAATAGAAGGGAGGTGAATGCAACATCAAAGGAGTAAGACCAGTTCAGAAGCTTTAAACCTTTTACTTTAGATCAACTGCACTTTAGAACCAAGCACAGAGCTTGAGGGCTGGTTTCTTTTCAGTTTCTTTCATATTGGTAAAAAGTGCTGAATTACTAGCTCTGGGACTGACGTTCTCAGTTTAGCCACAGAACAGGTACAGCACAGGCATCCTCAGAGAGGAAAGATGCTCCAGTGGTTTGGGCACTAGTCTCAGACTCAGGCATCCAAGGTTAAATTCTCTGCTCTGCCACGGACTTCCTTTGTGGCCTTGGACAAGTCCCTTAACCTCTCTGTGCCTCAGTTCCCCATCTGTAAAATGGGGGGAATAGCGGCATCTTATGGCACAGAGGTGTTGTGGGGATAAATACACTAAGTATTGTGAGGTGGCCAGATATGGTCGTGAGGGTTGGCATATAAGTACCTGACATAGCAGTCCAAGTTTTGTCCAACCTACCCAGCAAAATGACCTGAACTCTAAGCTGGCGATACCACATAAAGAAGTGTGAAGCCCCCTCCCTCCTGTCTTTGCCTGTTTGCTGAAACTACTCAGCAGTGTGTCCGGTAAAGCTAATTCTGAGGGTGGTTTTCCTTGCATAGAGTGCTGGAGGATACAGTTGAGTTTAGCCCTTCAACCTCAGTTATGGAGTTTAGCTGAAGATGGACTGAGCTCCGCTTGGAGTTCAGCCATTTTACAACACAGCCCTCTGCCTCTATCACTGGGAGCAGCTGCGTGCTGAATTGCTGTCTACTTCTGAGTACATTTTTCTGGGGAGGAATTTTCCTACTACTGGGATTTTCAGGCATTAAAATAGCCAGTGCTAAGGCTGCCAGGGTTTACTACCTCCCAGGGGAAGCATGTGAGTGAGGCCTGCTTCAGTTGGCGTGGTGTCTGCCTGTTGTGCTTCTCTCCTGTGGGCCCTGCTGCGATTGGGGTTATTGTGGTCTAGCCGATATCCCTTTTAATGTGGAACAAGAGCACTTTTCTTGATCCTCCTTCCAGAATAGCAAAGTCAGCAGGAAATAGGATAAGAGTTAAAAGAGCAAAGAGCCACGCTGTGGCTGTTCCCATAGAAGTGCAGCAAGTCCAGTGTGTGAGCACTGCACTGAAATGGACCTAATTCTCTTCCAGTCACAGCATCTGTGTCCAGACCAATGGACTCTCGGCGTGGGGGAGCATTTAAATTGTATTTAGATCAGATTAATCACATGTCTCAGGGCCTCTGATGCTCCCTGGCTGCAGGGCTCAATGTGCTACAGCCTAATTTGTTCTTGTCAGCACTTGCCCAGTGCAACCTCCCCACCCACAAGCCTCGCTGAGCAACATGGCAGTCAGTGTGGCCCACACAGCCAGCTTTCAGAGGGGCAAAAGATTAGCAGGGAGAGAGCTTTCTAGAACGACAGGATGGAGCCACATAAAAAGCAGTTGGTGCAAGGGAAGGAGATTTGATTGCCTGGCCTCAGGCATCTCCAGGCTCCATATGGGAACACTGGGGGTTCTCCACCGCCCTCACCACAGACAGCACCTTACAGCGGTCAGTGAGGGCACAAGGTGCCAGGTGGTCAAGTCCATGGTGTGGGCCCTTCTCAGAGATTCTCACCGTGCCAGTCTCGGCTACAGTGGTGTCTCCAGCTTTGCAAGCACATTCCCAAATGGAGGTACAATTCTTAAGAATCTGGAAGTGCAGCTAGTTAGCCAAGCCTCCCCATGATCCTATGACAATTCTCAAAAAAACCTCAGGGCCGAGTGTTCAGAGTGCTTGTCTGCTCTCTCTCCCAGGGCCTCTTTTCTTGCTCAAAGACTAACAAAAAGAGAAGCGGTTCATTCAAGAGGTCATTTTCATCCTCTAGGTTTCTTTTTTCCCTTTGATTTCTCATCCCCTTGCACAAAGGAACAAACATCAAAAAAGAAAATCCCGAACCTTCTGTTAATTGCAGTTTTCCTTTTCTTTCTAATTTTTTTTTGCCTAGTGGCCAAAGGCATTGGATTGGCTGTTTTCCGATAAGCCCAAAATCGATTTCCAGACAGTGGGGCAAGTAAAGATTAATTAACCCACAAGAGAGCGGGAAAATTGTATAAAATACCCATATGTTTTGAATCATTTTTTCTGGGGTTAAAAGAGTCACTGCTGATGTTCTCAAGCTGTAGTCCATTGTGGTCTGCAAACAGCTGTCATGTCACGCACTAGGGTTACCATATGTCCGGATTCCCTGGACATGTCCGGCTTTTTAGCTTTTAATTGCCCTCCGAGGGGAATCTTTAAATAGCTCAAAATGTCCGGGATTTGACCGGGAGGGGAGGACGCAGCAGAACTTCGGAGCCGGGCAGCAGCAGGGAGCCCTAGAGCCCCAGGGCTGCCTCTGCCATTGGGAGCCAAAGAAAGGGTGCGGAGGGGAAAGCCCCCACTGATGCTGCCTCCAGAAGCCCCCAGCAGGAGGGAGAGGCTAGAGGAGGAAGCCCGGGAGCCGCGGTAGGAAGTTGGCGCTGCAGGAGGGCAGGGCAGAACTAGGAATCCTGATCCCGGGCTGCCTTGGCTGCGGTGGAAAACAGTCAGTCCCCAGCCTAGTCGGAGCCTGGGCTGCCTCGGCCATTGGGGAGAGAGAGGGAAGGAGGGTGGACTCCTGAGCCCACGCTGCCCTGACTGCAGCCGGCAGGAGCAGAAGCCCCCAGGGCCAGGAAAGAGACGCTGGAGGAGGAAGCCCAGGGAGCTGTGGCAGGAGCTTGGGGCAGCTGCAGGGCAGAAGTCCCTATCCCGGGCTCCCTGGGCTGGAGTGAAGACAGTCAGTCCTGCCTGGTCGGAGCCTGGGCTGCCTCCGCTGTTGAGACCTGTGCAGACTCCAAAGCCAAACCCCCCTGCTGTCCCAGTCTCTGCTGCATGCACTGCTGTGTATGTGGTGATGCTGCTGGGGGCTGTTAAACGCTTTCCATGCCAGCCCAGAAGTGGCTGCGTTTCATCCTCTCTGAGCCTCTGTTTCCCCATCTGTAATGGGGACAGTGTGCTCCTAAGGCCATGTCTGTTTTGCTGGGGGAGGGAAGAGTTTCTGTTTCCGGGATCAGGTCTGCCAGGTGCTCAGCACCTTCTACTCCTTTTGTCTGTGAAGGCAGGATAAGTCCCAGCATGAGCTGCTTTAGCAGATTCTCTTTACATCCAATTCTTTTCTACCTTTCCACTGAGGTGAAGGTGCTGAATTCCCCTGGAGCCATAGGGCAGCCTGGCTGTGATGAGCACACATGGCTCCACATGCGGACACTCAGCCAGGCCTCAGAACAGGCCAGGTTCCTAGTGCGCTGTCTTTTTGTTCTGTGTTTGTGCAGCTCCTGGCGCAAGGGATCCTGGCCCCTTTGGGGAAGTGGTCTAATGAGGAAGAGGGGGCAGAGCTGGGGCAAGGACTTTGGGAAAGGGGTTGGAATGGGGGCAGGGAAGGGGCAGAGTTGGGGCAGGGCCAGGAGCCCCATGGAGTGTCCTCCTTTTTCGATGTTCGCATATGGTAACCCTACACAGTGCTAGCTCCTCCTATCTTTAGCTGCTAAATTCCGTTAAAGAAGTTCAAAATCCATGGAATACTTTCCCAATGTTACTTCTCAGTGTAAGTATTATGATGATAGAGTCTAGAAACACTAGTCACAGCCCTGGTTTACACTGCGGGTGGGGGGGGGAGTTTCAACCTAAGATACGCAACTTCAGCTACGGAAAGTCGACGTATTTAGGTCCACTCACCACAGCGTTTTCACGGCACTGAGTTGACTGCTGCCGCTTTTCCGTCAACTCTGCCTGCGTCTCTCGCAGCGGTGGAGTACCAAAGTCGACAGGAGAGAGCTTGGGGGTTGATTTGTCATATCTAGACTAGCTGCTCTCCCGCTGCTGAATGTTTTGTTACTATGAGGGCTGCCGTCTTAGCTAAGATACTGGGGCTGAACCAAATATCTCCAGAACTAAAAGCATGAGCTGCTACAGTTTGAATGAAAGACACAAGGCTTTCTATCTGAAGCTGTAACAGACTCATATCCTCTGTAGATTGGGCATAGAAGGACAGCTGTGATGTGTACTCACCCATGGTTTACATGGGCATCAAGACAAAGGTGTGAGTTATTTGGGGGAGGGGTGGTTTTTTGGTTTTGTTTATTTTGTTTTTTAAGTAGATATTTGGAAGAGGATAATTAAGAGGTTCTGTGAATTTTCACAGGCAGCTCCTGTGGTATATCTGAAAACTCTGTTAAAATATTAGGCTGTCACTTTACATTTCAGGATTTTTTCCTCATCTTGCCTGCAGATTAGGAATTCTCTTTGGGGAAGTATGGGGGCTGGGCCTTCCTGGAGTCAATCTGCAGCCAGCCTACCTAGGGTAAGATGGTGTGAGCTGTGCCGCTCTGCCTTAGGGAACAGTCTGCTTTGTCTCTCTCTGGTTTTGTGTGTTATCGTTCTGAATTCTAAGAATTAAAGTAGTGTTACATTACAATCAGGTAAAGCAGTTGTTTCTATCTAACTTCTCTGTGTGTGCTGTGAACATAACAGCTCCCCATGCGTTGGAGACAACATGGGAGAAAGTGCAGTTGCAAAGTAACTACTGTCAATGCCACAGGAATATTATCAGTAGAGTTGGGTGATTTTTTTTTTCAGTAAATACATTTTTCACCAAATAAATGCATTTTGTGAGCTCTGAAACTATTCACAAATTCAAGTTGAATTCCACACAAAGTTTTGACTAAAAAACCCTTTACAAACGTTAAAAGACTAAATATGTGTTTTGACCATTTTGAAATACTTTCTTTTGACTTTACACTTTGAAACTGCATTTCATTTTCAAATTTGACCAATTTAAAAAAACCCCACAAAGGGTGAAAAACAACCCAAAGCAGCCAAAATTAAATAGAAATAAATCAACAAAAGTTGTTTAGCATTGACAAACACTTCAGTTGACTCTAACTGAATTGAAAAAACAAATAAACTTCAAGTCAACCTGAAATGTTTGTTAATTTGAAACATTTTTGTTTTAGTTTTGTTATTTTAATGGAAAGAAAATAAAAATTAGTTTCAGCTCATATCAAACTGAATTTTGGAGTGTCATTTTTCAGTTCAGCCCCTTGTTCAAAAAATGTATCATTCACTCAGCTGCATAAATGAATGGAGAGATGGTCAACATGATTATAAATGGGAGGGGCGGTGTCCGTAAACACTTTTTCTTGAAATGGTAAACACTATGCAAAAACTGAAGAGTCCCTGTGCTATGGCTTATGCAGTTACTGTTGAGCCTGCTTTAGTTGGAGAAAAGGGCTAATACTACATAATACTTAATCCTGCCATGAGTGCAGGGACTGGACTAGATGACCTCTCGAGGTCCCTTCCAGTTCTATGATTCTGTGAATTACCCTAACAAGAAAAAACAAAGGCTCTAAAATGAACAAATATCATCAGTCTCTTTTCATCTGGCTTATCTTTATTTCTCTGCCGGTGTGACATGATTAGACTCCCTTCAAGTTCTTAATTCTGCAGAGCTTCTCTAGCTCACAGAAACTTCTGGCTGAAGGCCCTGAACACAATTTGAGTTCCAGGGTGAACCTTCTACGAATGCTATTTGATGAGATCAGAATTTTTGGCAAGTTATTAGAGAAACATCTTAAGGACTCCACTGAGCTCAGCGTTCCCTCTAGGAGTGATCCAAGTACAGATGCCAAAAGGCAACACACGCACAGATGTTACACAAGTGATTATAAACCAAGGTTCAGCCAGACAATTTTTTTTTTACTTTTCTAGAGTTAAGTTTTTTCCCAATCTCCTGGTCTCCTCTGGGGGGACAGCAGAATATCTGGCAATACCATTGGCTGGTTTGTATTATCTTTCTGGGACAAATTCAGCCCTATGCATGGACTATGGCTTGCAGAAAAAGAGATCGAAGGGAACTGGCTTGTACCACCCTAATTACAGGACTGCTGGGGACTGTTTCCTACTATAAATTAGGGCCATAAATTATGCCCTGGATATTTTGTCCTTGTCACATTCTGGGGTGCAGTCCATACCAGTGAATAGTTGGGCCATCTTTTACCCTGTAACTCACAATGCTGTGCCGCTGTGGGTTCACTGCCGGGGATGCCCCCCACGGTCAGCAACAAACTTGATTGTGCGCTAGTTTACACTAGAAGTGCAACATCGGCGCAACTGCACCAATGCAGCTGCACCACTTTAGCACGTTTGGCCCTGCATCTATGTACTGGGCAGCCCCACTCTGATGCTCTGAATCTTGGAGCCTGCCTGAAATCCCACAGATGTCCAGTGGCTTCCATCAGCCAACTTGTGCTGTGACTCCACTCACTTTCTCCAGCCCCATATTTTCTCACAACATGTGTTCTGAAATGGCCAGCCCTGTCCTGGAACAATCAGAGGGATATCAAAGTTTGTCGCCTCTTTAAGGAGTCAATATTCAACAAGCTTTGGTTCAAGGCCTTGTTTTACGATGGTCCTTCTCACCCACAGTCTCCCATGTGGAACATGTTACAAGTCACTGCTCCCATGTAAATGTTTGAAAACTCTGGCATCTGTGTCTAGGTGCCCCTGTGTCCCCATTTGTTACATGGGGACATTGATAATTTAACCTTCTTTGTAAACTGCGTTGAGGTCTACAAGTGAAAAGTTCTGAATAAGTGTGAAGGATTTTGATACTAGTTGGGTTTTTGTTTCCTTGTAGATTATTGATTAGTCTCTACCATTGTAGGTTCACACCTTTGTTTCAGTAGAACGTGGAAAACAATTATAAGAATCCCTATATCAAAGATCTTTATAATATAAGGACTCAATGTGATGTTACACTGAGCAAAACTATATTGTCAGGTAAACTAAATGCATGTGGTCTTTGTAACTGGAATGCTTCATGCAATGGGTGTTGTTTAGCGGGTTGTTTTAAAGGTCAAGGCATTGGATGCAATTTCCCAAAGCAACTTAGGCCTGCAGGAGCCTCATAGTTAGGAGCCTCTGGTATTTAGGCACCTAGCTTCTGTAGAAATCAATGGGAGTTATTGAAGATTTTACCCATCATGTATGTTAACTGGGAGAGATGGAAGTTAACCACTTCAAACGGGGAGAAGTGTTTTTTTTCCTTCACTTTTGTGTGATATAAGTCAAAAGTTAAATTGACTTATGTTACTTTTAATGCAAAGGTTTCTTCCCTGTTCCAATTTTCGGTCACACAAACTCTGGATTATTTCCCCTCCCCACCCCCCACACACTTCTCTTCTCATCCTGACTGCTTTATTCTTAACAAGCTACATTTTTGTCTGGAGGGTGGAAAACATGCTGTTGGTTAACTTTTAGCAATAGCAACAGCATGGGGAATAACACAAAGGCACTTCAGCAAGATCAAAGAAAGCAACTTACGAATTCTCTTCCTTCTCTTTCCACAGGTAAGGGAGAATCATTAAGCACAGGGCAAACGTTGGTTAACTTCTACCAGAAAGTAACTTCTGCCTTGGGGAAAGAATCATGGTTCTGAACTAGAACTTTCCCAAGGAAAATGTGCCTGCATTTCAGACAGTGAAATACTAAGGTTAAGTTCTGACTGAGCACTACAGAGCCATATAACTTCTGTTTCCTTGAAAAGACTGCTCAGGGGCAAACCACTTGTTCTCTGGAAAGCAAGTCTGCAGATGAACTTCACATCTCAACTGTCATTGTGGGAGCAGTTTACACAGTCATTTACTAGGGCACATCAGTATAAACCTCCAGATAGAAATACACAGCTTCTGTGTCAGTTAACATTGAAAGGCTCCAAATCTAGAGCAAACTTTTCCTTTGGATTGTGTATATAAACTGAACTTAAATCACTGATGTTCCTTTCATTACTTTGAAAGGCTTTTTCCCCGCACTGGACCTTTCGAAAAGCTGTTTTCATTTTTTTTCCATGTTTAGTCCTCTTTAAAAATAAGGCTGCATTGTTCCTCGACACAGTAATACTACTACTACTGCTATCTTACAATATCACCTAGAGCAGGGGTTCTGAAACTGGGGGTCAGGACCCCTGAGGGGGTTGCAAGGTTATTACATGGGGGGTCGCGAGCTGTCAGCCGCCACCCCCAAACCCTACTTTGCCTCCAGCATTTATAATGTTAAATACATTAAAAAGTGATTTAATTTATAAAGGGCGGGGAGGTCGCACTCAGAGGCTTACAAAAATTTGAGAACCACTGACCTAAAGGCTCTGGCCAAAATCAGGGGCCCCTTGCAGTAAGTGCTGTATTGGTCAAGAGACACTGTGTGCCTGAAAGAGCTAACAGTCTAAACAGACAAAGGGTGGGAGAAAGCAAGTAGGATCCCCATTTTACAGAGGGGAAACTGAGGCACATAAAGAGGAAGTGTTTTGCTCAGTGTCTCATAGCAAGCCTATGATAGCACCAGGAATTTACCCCAGCTATCCTGGGTCCCAGTCCAGTGCCTTACCCACAGCCTGCTTCTCAATACTAGTGAATATGAGGGAGACGGGGAGGGGAGCAAAATCTGCTGGAATATCCCTCATGTTATTCTAGTGTGTGAGTGGGTCAGGGCAGGGTGTGGAGGGCTTCTGTCTCTGTGTAACTCTCCTCATGGGAGTAATCCCAATAACTTCAGTATTACAACAAGAAGAGTTACATCACATATGCACAAGTATGGCTTTTATTCCTGTATCTGGACTAATCCAGGAGTTACCTTAAAAATCCTGGGTATAAATATTTAAAACACTTTTCAGATTTATCAAGGTCTGCTATCGTTAGGCACAAGACAAAATATGTAATCTTAAAGTAATGAATGTATAACTGCAATAAAAAAATTCCTTGTAGATTAAAAAAAAGATATTACCTTCCAGCCCAGCAAAGACACATACAATTGGAAGCACTGAACTTATTTGCCATATTCTAAAGTCTGTGTAAGCAGAAGATGGCAGGAGACAGAAACCTGCTGTTTTCAGACTCCATTGCTGTAATTTTAGCAGTGCTGCAGACAGTGGAGTTAAGAAGAGGGTGTTTAAAAAACTTTTTAACTGACAAAGTGATATTAATTTGAAATAACATTTTTTACTGGGGAAATGAAAAGTGTGAGTCATGCAGATTTGCAACTTGTCCATGATTCAAATGTCTAGCACAGCACTGAGTTGTAAAATTATTAATCTCTCTCTGCAGCACTTCATTGTCTATGCAGTAGCACAATGGCTATAGCCTGCTGTCCTGGTGGTTTGAAAGGATGTCACAAAGAAATTGGCCTTGTGCACCCCAGCATGCAAACAGTCAAATGTTCTATCAACTGGCTCCTCTTTTACGATAAGTGAGAACTTTGTAAACTGAAGATTGCTTTCCAGAAGGCTGTTGTTAAATGGGAAAGAGAACACTTGACTTAGATAGGAAAGGATACTCATAATGAAAGGGGCTAGTGTGACCCATCACGTAAGTGGAGGTTCAGCCAGGATTCAAACTGCTGTAGGCCTCAATGCTCTGGATGAGCTTCCTCTATCCAGGGGAAATATGTAGCGCATTGATGAATGAGTGTTATGTGTCCTCCCCTGTGCCTGCTCCACAGAGACTATGAGTTTGTTGCAGCTCCCTAATACAGAGTTTGGCTCTTTAGCTCTAATTGTAAAAGTTTATTTTTACCTCTGAACAGCCAGGTTCAATCCCTACTGTTGGCCACCATGGCAGCCATCTCACTAGGAACTTCTTTTGGTTGATTAAATGATTTTTTTTGGTGAAAAGGAAAGAGTTAAAATGAATAAAAAGATACAATATGTGTTGGGGAGTGGGTGAGAGGGAGTGCTACTGTAACACCGATAGACCCCAGTCATCTGTGGGCGGGATCAAATCAGGGACCTCTGGAGGTTAATGCATGAGTCTCTACTACATGAGCTAAAAGCCCTCTGACTCTTAGCTAAGGCTGTAGAGCAGACTCATTAATCTCTCTTGAGGTTGTCTCGGTGCCACTAGATGGGACCGAGCACCCCACCCGGGAGGTGGGTGGGTTACATTATTGACTCAGTTCCTGTTGGCATCACTGTAGAGTTATAAAAACCCTGGCCCAAATTTTCAAAAGTGCCTAGTGATTTTTGGGTGCCTCCGTTTTTGGATGCACACTTCAGAATATCTCCGAGGGGCTTGATTTTCAGAGGAAAGAGGCTCACTTGTTCTGAAAAACAGACCTCTGAAAGGTGTCTCAGGTTTGGGACCCAAAATCAATAGTCACTGCTGAAAATTTAGGCTGGCAGTCCTGAAGTAGGATCTGCAAGGGTGTTAGAGTTGGCTCATGTGGATTCCATTGAAAAACCAGGACCAAACGTAGTATTGTTATTAAATTTACTAGGCCTGATCTGTTTTGTCCCTTGTCCAGTCAATTACACCTATGCAAAGAAGGTGCAAACTACAACCATTCTGATATGAGAGGAAGGAGTGTTTTAGGAACAGGACAGGATGGGACATCCTGGCTCATCAAGTCCAGTCCCCTGCTATAACAGGCAGCCTTACTGTATATAGCTTCATAAATTTATGAAGCTTTATCGTAAAACTGCTTAGGTGGCTTGCCCCCACACTTCTCCTAGTGAAAGGGTGTTTCAGAACCTTACTCCTCTGATGGTCAGAAGCCTTCTTCATTCCAGACTACATTTAGTTCTGGCCAGTTTATGACCATTTGTTCTTGTGCCAATATTGTCCATTAGTTTACATAGCTCTTCTTCCACCTTAATGTTTACCTCCCAGAATTACTTGCAGCTAAGGCTGTAGACTGAGATAAGTGATCTGGGTTCAAATTCTGGCTCTCCCATAGACTAAGTGACCTTGGGAAAGTTACATAGGACTTGATTTTTCAGAAAGCCTGAGGCCTGCCTGCACTTCCCATTGGCTTTAGTGGGATTTACAGAGGTTCAGCACTTGTGAACATCAAGCTGTAAGAAAAACTATAAGAAAATATATATATATGCAAGCAAGCAGGTTAATCCTATAGGCTACACATGAGCTGGTGTCACAATGGCTAATTAGTATAATGGACCCCACTCTTGGATGGGGCCTTTAGGCATTATGGTATCTACTTCAATCACAGAGAAATCACACATTTTTCATGGCACAAATTGCAAATTTCACAAACGTGTTCCTATAGAATGTATGGAACAAGGATTGTACTGTACTACCATTATGTTCGTAAGTCACCATGGATAAGGGAGTCTACTAAATCAGCAGAGCAGTGGCTGCTGGCCTGGCACCCAGCTCTAAAAGCAGCATCACCGCCAGCAGCAGTGCAGAAATAAGGATGACAGAGCATCTTATTGCCACCCTTACTTCTGCATTGCTGCTGGCGGCAGTGCCGCTGTCAGAGCTGTGCAACCAGAGAGTGCTGCTGCTGGCCAGATGCCCAGCTCTGAAGGTAGTGCCAGGCCAGAAGCAGCATGGAAGTTAGAGTGTCATGGTATGGGGGCATCACGTTTTTCAAGGGGAGGGTGTCATCTCGGCCTGAAATATTTTCAAAGGGGATCCCAGCAAAAAAACTTTGAGAGCTCCTGGTTTATGTCCTGCAACTTGATAGACACTCTCTATCAACTATCCACTATGACTGGAGTGATAGCGCATGATTATGGTCTCCTTTTTGCATTGTGGTAATCACAGAGGTTTTGCAGCATATGTTATGAATAATAACATATCTTTATTTTGAACATTACTTTCACAAATGATCCCATATTTCATGATTTCTGTGAAATCATGAATTAATTAAGCGCCTAAATGTAATAAGTTGGGTTTTTTTGCATGGATGTAAATGACTACACGGCTTGCACCCTATGTAGGATTTTTAGAGGAGAGATTAAACAGTGAGGTCCAGCCATCTCTGTGCATACTTTATCCCATGCTGCTTTTCATAAAAAGTGTGTGATTTGCTCATGTACTCGGCTAAAATGTTGTTTATTCCCAGAGTTTTCTGGTTGATGTTTTGGTTGATTTCACTTTTTTTTTTTAAATTTCATTAGACTGAATATTTTTACATGTAAATATGCAGAAAATTTTGTGTAAAATGAAAGGCTCATAAAATTTCAAGCAGCAGAGGGATAGCAGGCAATTTTTCTTGTGCTGTGAAAGGAAAAGATGGGCAATAAAGTGAGAAAAATGTGTTAATACATATATGTATACAAAACTAAGCACACATACAGAGTCATTTTGTGATGGAGCAGAGCAGGACAGGAAAAGAGGAGATTGTAGCTGTCAGCAAATGCAGAATGAGAATTAGGAGGTTATGCTAAATGATCCCAATTCAGAAAAGTATTTAAGGACACACCTCTCTTTTAATACAGAAATAGCCCTATTGCCGTCAGTTGATTGACTTTACTGCTCATGTGATTAAAGTTAGGCATGTGCTTAAGTACCTTGCTAAACTGGGGCCATTTCCAGGAAGTCAGTGATGTGTCTGGGCCTTGTGTAAGGACCATGGCAGTGTGGATGCACCTTAACTTCACTGACCGGTGCACCGAAACTGTGCTCCACCAAGATAGGAGTGCCAACAGCCCAATGTGGCAGCAGATGAATATGCCTATATGGTGCAGAAGAAGCAGGTGACAGCAGCAGGGTAAAGCTAATACCCTAACCCACCTCTCAATCAGGGTCCCTTCCCACTCTTGTTGAATCTATAGCCATATCTCAAGAATCTAGCTGAATATTTTTAGGGTATGTCTCCATTGGAGCTGGCAGGTGTAAAGACCTCACATAGCTCTGCTCATAGTGCACTAAAAATAGTAATGTAGACACAGCAGCATGAGTGATAGGGGGGCTAGCTGCCCATGTCTAATCCTGTCTGAAATCATAGGTATGTATTTAGGGCTGCTAGCTCTTCCCACTGCTTGTACCACTGTAGCTATGCTTCCAGTTTTTCTCTGTTGCTTGATCAGAGTTAATATGGTAGAGGCTCATTCACTAAGCTCCAGAGGTTCCTGATTCAATCCTACTTGTTGACATTACACTAGGTTGATGAGAGCTAATAGGGTATGTCTCCTCAAGCTGCAATTTACACCTTCCAGCACCAGCAGAGACTGCTGCAAGCTCTTGGGGAGTGGGACTACATTTTACCATGTGCAGTTAGTTCCTAGCACGTACATTAATGAAGTCACAAGAACCAAAATGAGAAAAGGGAGACCATTCCCATGCCTACCTAATATGGTCTGTGTTTGCAACAGAGATAGAGTAAAACAGCCTTTCTTAAGTAAACTACAGCAAAGAGATGGCATTGAGCCAGCCTCCTCTGGCACAGAGAAGCACCCAGTTAACCAGTTTTCCCAGTGCAAAGTCACATATTCAAGACAGTCATAAACCAACACTTTGCTTTAGCAAAGCAGCATGTGATAGGCGGGATTGGTAGCACAGCCTAGTATTAAGATTATCCAACACTTCCTATTCTAAGACCCTGCTTTCCGTTACTTATAACCTTGCCAGTCATTAACCATTTGGGCTGCAATTTTACACAGCAGGTGTATCCCTCAGACTGAATTCTTCTGGCTGAATTTCAGCCAAAGAGGTTCACTCTGAGGCAGAAGGTAACTGCCTCTTGCTGTCCCCATGAAATGCTGCACAATTTTGGCTAAGATGCAAGCCTTTAAAAAAAAAAATCACGGTTTGTATGTGCTCAGTAGAGACTTGCTAAAGTTGAACAGCTTAAAACTCCAAGGGGTCCATCCTCACTGAGCATGCTCCAGCCACTCACAGCTCTTAGTGCCATCCCTCAGTGCTGCTACCTGAGACTAGACTGGATGTGTACCACCACCACCGAACGACCATTCCGTCCAGTCCAGGGTGACACCAGTCCCTGTAATGGCTGATCCAGGCCATGGTGGGACTGGGTACAGGTACTGAAGGGCAGGGAGTCTGTCTCTTCTGTGCTCTCACTAGCTCTCCTGTTGTGCAGAAGCAGTGTAGGGGAGGAAGCCATCTGATTAAGAGGGGGAAATCACCTAACCTGGGAGGGGAAAGGAGTAAATTGGGAGAAGGAGGGAGTTGGGGAAACTGACCGAGAGCAGGGAGTGGGAAAAACAGAAAGGAGTTGGGAGAAGAGGTTGGAAGAGGATTCCGAGGAGGGAGACCAGGGCCTGACAAGGAGCTGGGGGAGGAAGGAGAACTGGAACTGGTTCTCCCAGATGGATTTAATGATGCCATTCTTCACGTGGAAACAGATTTAATAATATCATATCTGACCAACTGGCCTTACCTAGAGATGAATTTGGTCCTGTTTTCCAGGCCATAGTTAGATTATGTTGAATTGTCATTGCAAAGACATATTTGAAATAAGAAAATATCAACATTTTGTTTACTTCTAAATGACATGCATCTTTGAGATTGTCACCTGCTATTTTTGCAATAAATGTGCAGTATATTGAAGCTGGAAGGGCCACAAATGGAGGCAGAGCAGTGGAAAGGGCAGTTCAGTTACTTCCAAACCTCCTGTGAATCCAAAGGAAGATCCAGTGATATAGACACATTTTTAAACGTATGCCAGCCTTGCAGGCGTTAGCTGACCAGAGACAAATTGGCATCCTTATAAATCAGACACCGAGATAGCATTAGGATAGTACCTATGAACCAGCATAAGAATATTACTTCGTGCACATTTGGAATTCTCCCCATTCAACATAAATCACTTGTATTATATTTTGTGTGTCGACCCCCAAGACAGCTTAGTCTTCATCAACCAACAGTTGGGCATGCTGGGTGCCAGCTAAATTAATCATGAACCAAATAATAACTAGTGCAATACAATACTTTTCTTTGTAGCCTCAGACATTAGATACAATCAGCTGCTAAATTTCCAAGAATATTTACAGTATCAGAGGTTATGAAACTGCTGGTATATATATTTTTTTCATCGCTTGATATATCCCTGCTGTTTTTTAATATGTGTGTCTATTGGAGTGCTCTGTCTGTGTCATCAGCTCAGTGCTTACTTCTTCCTGTTAACCTTTCATAATTCACCTCAGCAGCCTGCACTGCACTTCTCAAATCAAAGCCATTAGATGAAGAGGAGATGTGATATGTTCCTGCTAGAAGATATTGGTTTGGAATTGTATGTTTATTTTACACAGGTCCACTTACTCTTCTGTTTAGAAAGATGACTGTGCTTATTATAGCAGTCCCCGCACAGCAATTGCTGGTGTGAAGGTTACATCAGGAAATACCAAACATTTCTCTACAAACATAGATGTCAGAGATGGAAAAGATCAGTTAGGCTGTCCGGTCCATTTCTCTGACAATGAAGGAATGTTTCTGCCAATCCATAAAAGTTGAGACTTTCTTTATGGAAAGTTTAAAGTTGTCTTGTAATAGTACAGTGTCAATGTATTCTACATTACATATATAAAACCACTTTGTCAAAAGAAAATGATACAGATGCAAAGTCAAGCATTCAAAAGATAGGAAATAGCAGATTTATAGCTGCCCATGCAGTCTTAATTCTGCTCTCTTCTGTGTCCATCCTGTGTGCTGAATGAAGCAGGAGCTCCTGTGAACAATATAAGATGTCATTTAGTAATTAAAGACTGAATCATGATGTATACAGTCTTAGTAGTTGCTTTATGTCCTGAAACGTGAAGGTTAATATCACTTAGACATTTTATTGTAGTTAGTGTAACTGTGTTTCCCTTCTTACTGTGTAAGTTTTTTTAACATCCTGCTAAGCTGCTTGCCACAGTGATACCGTGTGGCAATATTGTCCATTGGTTAATTATGCATTATACTTGCCCCTGCTTCATTCAGTTTTGAACTGTTGCCATTCAGCTTAACAAAAAGTACCCTTATCTTATGAGTGACCTTTATATAACTATTTATTTTATACACCTTTATCATGCTGACATTTTTTGACTCATCGCCAACCAAAATAGTCTTAGTCTTTTTTATCCTGTTTATATAGAGTCTTATTATGATTTATTAGTTTTGCAGGAGCACTCAATGGTTTCTGTGTGGATTGTGGCCCCAGTGGGTGAGGCTCCGAACACACAGGTAGATGCTGTCATTACCCAGAGGAGCTTACAAATGCAATTGCAACAAGAGTCAAACAAATGTGACAAAGAATGTGTTTGTTCAGTGCTTAGCACAATGGGGCCTTGGTCCATGACTAGCGCTCCAAGATGCTACAGCAATACAAAGAATAAGTAATTACTAGGAAGGAAAATGGTTGAATGAGGGTAATAAAAATAAGATTCCATTCCTTCAACTGTGTGCATCACACACAGTTGAAGGAATCCGATAGTGCCAAATCCAAACGGAGTTAAAGAAATAAATACAATCCATCGATCCCAGCTTCTGTTACTGCTACTACGACCTTGCCTCTTTGCTCAGTTGATTTCTTGTCTTTGTGTTTTTATTTGTTGCCCTTCTCTGGACCTTTGCTATTTCTGCTATATCTTTTCCTTTTTTGAAAAGGCAGATTTAAAGTGAAGGTCAATCACTGTTATACATAATGGCATTATACTATTTTCTGTATTATTCTCTGTCCCTCATCCCATACTGCCTAGTACTGTGTTTGCTTTCTTCTCCATATACAGATATTCAGCAGATGTTTTCTATGAGTTGTCCACAATGACACCCTTTCATTTTCAGTGAATTTGGAAGCTATCACTGCATATGAATACTTCAGACTCTTCCTTCTAAGATACATTTACTTCCATTTGTTTACATTTTCCTTCCAGTGTCATTTACTATGACTTTCACTTATAGCACTGGTTTCTAATTACCAAGAAAGTTTTGCTACTCTTCTGTAGTAGAAGCTGTGACATGACGTAATGCTTGGATAGCATTGTTTAGTGAATTAAAAAAGGGATTGGGAGTTAGGATAGAGATCCTCACTTCGCCATTCTCCTGTTGTTTTGTTCAGGTTCAGACTGGTGTGAAATAATTGGCTCAGATACCATGGTGACAGGCACCCTATAAGAAAGAGACTAGAATGGAGATCAAACAAATGTTCACATTGTGAGTCCAGATTCTTAAGGATGCCTTAACCACTGATGTGGAGTTTGGGGATGAAATCCTGGTCCCATTGAAGTCTTGAAGTTCTAAAAGCCTTGAAGTTTTTAAGACATGACTCCCACTGATTTCAATGGGCTTTGGATGAGACCTTCAAATAGCCTTAGTCTAAATCAAATTCTCCTATCAGTGGTGTCACCGCTTAGCTAAAATCAGCAAAATGTTAATCTTACCAAATCATCTGTGCAATGCAGTATGTTTTCTTCTTATTCCCCACATCCATAGCACCAGTTTTCATCCCTGTTATTAAGGGTAGAACTAAGAGGCACTGCAGCCTGGATAGCCATTGCTGTACCTGCAATTTTGGGGTGGCTTGGGAGGCCAAGAAGATGTTTTGGTGACCGTTGAGTGAGCTCATGAGCAGAGGCAGGCAAATGACATGAGCTTTGCAGCATATCATGGAATCATAGAAATATAGGGCTGGAAGCACCTTGAAAAGTCAAGTCCAGCCCTCTGCCTGGCGCTTGACCAAGTAAACCTAGACCATCCCTGAGAGGTGCTTGTCCAACCTGTGTATAAAGATTTCCAATGACGGGGATTCCACAACGTCCCTTGGAAGCCTATTCCAGAAGTTAACTACCCTTAGAGGTAGAAAGCTTTTCCTGATATCTAACCTAAATCTCCCTTGCTGCAGATAAAGCCCATTACTTCTTGTCCTACCTTCAGTGGACTTGGAGAACAATTGATTTCTATCCTCTTTCTTAACATGTTGGACGACTGCTATCAGGACTCCATTCAGTCTTTGTTTATCAAGACTAAAAATTGGGACAGGAGGTTGTGGGTAATAAGAGCATATATGAGAAAAAACCCCAGAAATCAGGACTGTCCCTATAAAATCGGGACATCTGGTCACCTTAGAAGGAACAGGGAACAGTTGGAGTGTTGGCTCTCGCCTTTCATCATGCCAGCCAGTGCATCTCTCTTGGGAGACATATGCTGCAGTGGCTATAGGGCTGGTGCCTGGGAAGTACCACCACAACCTCGGGCACAGGGGAGAAACTAGGAAGCAGAGAGAGAGTGTCTGTGGCAAAGCCACAGTTGACCTTGGCTATGTGCATGGTTCTTGTTCTTGTTTTTGTTTTGTACCTAATGTTTTTTGAGATTCTTGGTAATGCTGGCTACAAAGAGCACCCAGAATTCCAAGCAGCGCCCCGGGACAGACTATGTAAACATACTGTGATCTACCATAAGTAAACATTAAAATGCTAATTCACTATGGCTAATGGCACACCCCGATTCCAAACTACAGTGCAATTTTGGCTGTTAAAAAAATACAGCCTCTATTTTAAACCTAAATAAAGGTTTTATGATTAGTGATTTTACAGCACCAGGACGAAGCATCAGTAGCTGCTGAAAGAGGCTGTTGAAAATTCAAGTACTGTACTTGTAATTTTATAAGATAATTATTTTTCTGATAAGATCTGCCATGTAAGAGACTTAGTACATTGTGGCCATTGGATTCTTGTACAGATAAATTGTTTTCATTTTATTTCCTAATTATACAGTAATGCAATTTACAATGCAGTTTTATTTTCATTGTATCTTTAATACACACCATACCCCAAAATATTTTACACAGAGTAAATAATAAGAGACACAGCCAGTTTATATAAGGTAGAAAAGCTATTAGGCTTGATTCATTCACCTATAGCAGCATTTGTATTGCCAGACAACATCTCAAACAAGCCATATGAAGTAGGAGGGCCCCCCCCAGAAAGGGGTGGAACCATGACAACTAGAACATATGCTGATTCAGTATATCTCTCAAACAGCAGTGTTGGTGGAATCCAGCAGATGATTAAAGTGTTGTTAGCTTCATTTTTTTTACACTATTTTTGCAAAGGAAAATTCTTAATGTTTACTCCCTTCTCCAGGGGATTCTAATGCATAATATATAAACCTTTTTGACCAGCTAGTCAAAGCAGCTCCTTTTTGAAGCAGCTAGTGAAGTTCAGGGCCCTGCAGGTCATTCCAGCTAGGAAAAGAAATTGAGGATGGAGTCAGGTACCTTTGATGCAGTCCTGTTTATTTACAAACAATATGCAAGCCCCCTTTCCCTGAACACAGGAGAAACCAAACAACAGGAGGTAATTTCTTTGATTACAGCCCCAAACCTCCTTTAGCCAGCAGCAGAATCAAAAGCTCCCACTCTAGGCTTTCCCAGGAACACACACTCAGACAGAACAGGCTACATCTGTCTTTTTTCTCTTCCCTGTGTCTGTTTCTATGCTGTCTCTTCCCCCCTCACACCACACATTACCCAGAAACATACCCAGCGACGCCCTCCACCCATCTAGTTCTGATTCCTGGATGGAGTCACATATGCCTTTTGTTTTAGGAGGGGGCTGCTATGGAGGAGCTTAATTGTTTATGACAGCTCTCTTAAATGAAGGGCAGTGGTGATACCCACCAGCTTTAATGAGATTTTTGCCCAAAATATAATAATTTTTTTTTAAGCTTCCTTGTTGTAAGGCGGGAAAAATTTCTCTCCGATGCTCATGGGCCATCTCTCCAGAAGGGGAGAGTTCTGTCTCCATTTTTGAATAGGTAGGCAGGTAACTGTAGATAAAGTGTCTCCTTGTTTGGAGGTGAAGGGGCAGTGCATAATAGGGAAGAAGCAGGCAGCAGATGCTTCTTGGGGGTGACTCCTCTACCCCAATTCTGGGCTCTCCTATGGTCCCTGGTTCCCAAGACTACAGGGACCACAAAGCCAGTGTGTCTCTTCCCACACATGTACAATCTGGGCATTCCCCTGGCATAAGGAGGATTTCCTTATGGTATAAGGCCAGCAGAGTGTATGCCAACTCCTCTCACAGGCCCTGGAGGGTTCTCAGAGGCATGAAAATGTGGATGGGAGGAGAGGCATCCTGTGCTCCTGCTATTCTGGGGTGCTGGGTGGCTCCGTCAGGAACTGCTGAGGGCTGTGTATAATAAGGCAGCTCAT
Organism: Dermatemys mawii; assembly: GCA_007922305.1. NCBI lineage: Eukaryota > Metazoa > Chordata > Testudines > Dermatemydidae > Dermatemys > Dermatemys mawii. The sequence goes on from ML677383.1 coordinate 4,943,915, forward strand.
GGAGCTTCTCTAGCTTACACCAGTGACCACTGGTCTCCTCACTTGCTTCCACTGCTCAGGAAGCACAAAGGCTGCACACAGCCTCCTTTCCTCCCCACACTCCCAGGCTGTGCCAAGCTTAGTTCTGCCACTGCCCAGAACCAAGGCACTTGTTTCTATATCTGGGAGGGGATATGGGCAAGTTGTTAGAACAAGGGGACTGGGAGACAGGACTGTTTGGGTCTCGGTTCTAGCTGTAAGGTTTCAAGTCTGGACCTAAACTTTTCCAAGGTTAGAGGAGGTGGGAGGTCCAGAGCTTGGCTTACAGGCCGGCTTAGCCCCATCACACAGCACCACAATTCATGAGTGAAATCCTGGTCCCATTGAAGTCAGTGGGAGTTTTGCCATTAACTTCAGCGCAGCTAGGATTTCACCCCATATCTTGATCTGTGCTTCCCAAAGGACTAGGAGTGTTCAGATCTGGGGGGTTTGGTTTGGCCATGTCTCTGTAGACTAAACATTCACTAGAACTCACGGTCAGCTGAAACCGAGTAGCTGAAAATATTGGATTAATCAATTTAATTTAGCACACTTTCTTTGTATATGATAACGATTTCCAAAATTCCCTGCCTGCTGGTCTTGACGCCTCAGAGGGAATAGAATTGCAGAGAAGCAGGGGAGAATTTTCAATTAACAGTAGAACTTTCTAAATGCCCTCTCCCAAAATGAAACACTCCCATGACCTACGCAATGAACCAAGACTTACAATTTCCAACACCCTTGATTCCTAAATGGCAACAAACCATAAAAATGTTAAGAAAGTATTTTACAGCTTCAGAATTTTATTACCACTGAAAGCATCATTAAGTTTAAATTGATTGCATTAAAGACTGCATTAATTAGGAGTGAAATGTTGAAAATACCGATTTCTAGTTGACGTCATGTCTCTTACAGAAAATAATGGCTTTGTTAAGAACAGCAGCATCACTTCCAGTGCAGAAATTCCCGAAGAACATAGCGATGGGTTGGATCAGTAGAGTGTGAGGCTGGAATTTGGGTTTGGATTTTATTTGTAGCAGTGGCTGCTATGTATTGGGGTCGTGTCACTGCCTATCCTGAAACCTTGGGTGCCTCACAGTGCTTTGCTATAGTAACTCTCAGTCTGGGCCACTCTCACCCAGGCTACCAGCAAGCAGGTCACACCCTGAGAATGTGTGTGCTGGACAGCCCTGGTTCAACAGTTCTGAGCCCAGCAGCCTGTCTACAGCCCCACTCTGGCTTCCACTAGCCTTGGTTACTACTTGACCATAACCCCCAACACACACCCAGTCCCAAATTTCCCCCAGATTGTGTGTTCTGCAATGTGCAGCCCTCTTCAGGACAGTTCAGAGAAACCGTATGGTTCATTTACTCCTTTACCAGTTCGCCATATTCACCAGAGCTGACGTTTATTTTAGTACAAACACAGCATTGTTGGTTTAGATTAATAGAAAAATAAGTTTATGAATAAAAGATAAGACTTTAAGTGAGTTGAGGTAGAAGAGAGAACGTTAGAAATAGTTATCAGGAAATAAAAGTGAAAATACTCATCTAAAGTGAAAAACTACCAAGTATGGGTTCAAGGCTTGTTTTTGAAGATGGCCCCTCTCACCCAGTCTTCTATCAAGAGGGTGACTGACCCTTCCCTTGGTCAGGATCTGTTCTAGAGGCCAGGAGGCCCAAAGGTGCTGCTGCCTTTGTCTTCTTAGATGAAAGAGAGAACTTGGGGTTTTCTGCCCGGTTCTTTTCCTTTGAGATGGATTCTTCTGAAGGTTCCCCTCAAAGTATCATTTTTTTTCAAGCTGTGAGGAGGGTGACGTGGAGTCCAGTGGTGAAGGAAGTTCCATGCTCTCCCTCCCCGCCACCACTTGTTTGCTGAAATGCAAATTGTTCTGTTCCTTGCCATCTTTCTCCCCTCCTGGCCTGATGAATCCATTTACTACTGTTTATATGTAAGTTGAGTTTTCCTTTGTTTAGACTAGCCCTGCTTTAACAACTTTTGCCTAGGCAGGGCTGTCTGGTTTTGAATACGTCTCTACCATCATACAGGGGGAATTCATAAGTTTACATATAAAGTTGCTATATATATTTCACCTTGATATTACTGACCAGCGAGTTATTCATTGTCCAGTGATACCTCACAAGGCATCTTTTGTTCAAAGATTATTACAATAGTATGTAGGGTGTAAATACAGAGGTGCTGTGGATCACAGATGCAAATTCAAAAGCAGCATCCATTCTCATGAGATTTCCATTCTCACACCACCCCAGAGTCCCCAGGGCCAGCCAGAGGGGGCTCACAAGGTGCTGTTTGCCCCACATCCCCTGTCTGAGAGGAACACCCAAACCAAGTGGTGTTGGAAGCTGGCACACAGTTCCACTCAAGTTTGGCCCAGCCACCTCTCTGTCCTCACGGTGCGGTGGCTGGGCCACACCTGAGTGCAGCTGCGACCCCATGTGCCAAGTCACAATTCTTGGAGCTCCATAGGACAGGAGCCGCTGCTGTGTAATTCACTCTCCAACCCCCTCTCCTTTGGGGCCTCCCTTCAGTGTGTTTGAATCCCCCGTGGGGGAACCTCAGTTTCAGACTTTGTCCTGCCCCCAGAAAATTCTGTGTAGCCCTGAGAGTTCTCTCACCCCCTCAGGGCCTCAAATCAACATCGATGTGTTCCTGGAAGGGCACCCACAACTTTCATTCCCTCTCCCAGGCTTCTCTGCAGGATGCTGGGGGCTTGCTCTCTTCCCCAGCCCCAGTGGGAGAGCAGTTAGCTCAGGCTGCCATTTCTCCCCCATTGCACGAAGAGGTAGTAGCTGGCCCTCGCACCCAGCCACATGTGATACTGACCACTGTCTGCCAGGAACTACCAGTCTCAGAATCCCTTGTGTATTTCACTGCCACTCCTGGAAAGGGCTCTGGAATTTGTATGGATCCAGCAGGTGGCAGTAGCTGCAGGGATAGACGGTGCTGCTTTGTATAGTGCATATGTATGATTAGAGTCAGGCGGGCCACCACTCCTCATAATATTCCTATTGGATTAGGGGGTGGTAGGTACTCAGCAGACCACACAGCAGAGGGAGGGAGCAACTATCCAGGGCTCCTTTGAAGAGCCTGAGGGAGTTGTGGAAAGGTGGCAGTGGGGGCTCTGAAGAGAAGGAGGGTGCTGGGGACATGGGCCGAGTGGGGCTTTGCTTCCAAACTGAAGGAAATTGGTCTGCTCTGGCCTTTGCCATTGGTTGAATCCCAACCCCAAAAGACAGATAAGAATCAGAGCTTCCAGAAACAAACACCTGCAAAGTTTGGGAAGGTTGGGATTCGGGGCCACCAGCTTGAATAGAACAGGGGAGGTGAGTTGAAAGGGCTGTAATACACTAATTCACCAGAGCAGAGCCCTCTGCCAGAAGAGTTTTATGTTCCAGTTAGGATCAAAAAAGTAGCCCTGGAACCCCGACCTCCTGGGGTATGTCTACACTTTAGCTGAGAGCGCCCCTGCTAGCCCACATAGACAGCACGGCACTAGCTCTAGCTCTGCTTGAGCTAGTATTCTAAAAATAGCAGTGTGGACATTGCAGCCCTGGCTAGCCACCCAAGTATAAACTCTGAGTTTCAGGCAGGCTAGTCCATGCCACTGTCTGTGCAACAACATCCATGTGTGCTAAAAATAGCAGTCAGCTCCAACAGAGCTAGTGAGTGTCTCTAGGCCTGGGCTGGGAGGCACACTCCCAGCTGCAGTGTAGACGTAACCCTGGGGTCCAACTTCTCCTCTCTGTAACGTCCAGATCAAATAGGATGTTTTGTTTATTAGCAAAAACAATGATTTTTCTAACTGTAAACAAGTCACACTCGGAGATCTGCTAGTAAAACTAGGTTCATTCTGCCTCACTGCCAGTAGCAAAATTATTTTTATTATTATTATTATATTTTATTTATTTGTATTACTATAGCACCTAGGTGCCCTGGCCATGGACCAGGCCCCTGTTGCTCCAGGGGCTGTGCAAAAGCAGAACAAAAAGATGGTCCCAGCCCCAAAGGGCTTAAAATTTTAAATAAAATCCTGCCACCAGCACTTAGCTGAGTTTTCTGCTGACGGTGTATGAGGAAGAACAGAATCCAGCTACAGCCGCTGCTCTGCAGTGCTACCATTAGCAAAAAACTTGCTATCATTAAATTGGGGATGAGTCAGACCCAGGGAGAAGATATGATGAGTAAATAGGTGCATTTTTAACATCATCAATTTGCTGTCACCACAATTTAAAGAGGATGAGCCTCAGTCTAGTAGTGTGTCTATTAAGAATTTATGAAACAGCTGGCAAACTGTCCCTAAAGTAACCACAGACACTTTCCAGCTGATGTATTGTTCAGTTCCACCCCCACTTCCTTTCTTTGTCAATAGACCTTTACAGCACATAATTAGTCACTTTTGGAAGCACTTAATCCACGATGTTCAGATTTGTAGCAGCAGAACAAGCTATACATTCAGCTGTAGTTCAGACAGCAACATATCATTGTATTACATTTTTCATTTGCCCAGGAATAATGACATACCCATCAAACTGGGTTTTCACAAACAACCTTTGTCTTCTCTTGGTTGTGGCTCCCATCTCTGTACTGAGTGTGTGTTGTGTCCATTCCTAGCTAGCGACACTTTGCCTAACCCTTGACAGTATCCTATAATGGCCAAATGGCATGTAGGTAAACAGTGAAAATAGATACCACTTTGTGTACTATCTATCTAGGTTCTTATACGGGATCCATTACTGGTGGTATCTGAGTGCTTTGCTAAATTATAAGTGATGCATACAGATATATACACAAATCTAGAAGTCCCCCAATAACCCATGTTTCTACAAAATGTCTAATATAAATTAACAACATATAAGAACTTGGGTACTAATCCTGAAGTGATCTCAAAGATCATGTCCATGTAAAGCTCCTTGCAAGTTCAGGGAATTCAGTCAATGGTACTTAGATAGACCTCCATCACCATAGTGTCTGAGCACCTTGAGGTAAACTGCACTAGCTCTCTCTCTCTCTCTCTCTCTCTCTCTCTCTCTCAATCTCTCTCTGATACCTATATGAGCCTCATCATCACCATAGGGTTGGAGCCCCTCATACATATTGAAGTATTTAGCCTCACAACAATCCTGTTAGGTAGGGCTGTCTCTGTTATCTCTGTTTTGCAGAGGCACAGAGACAAAGCGACTTGTCCAGTATCTCAGATGATGGTTGTGGTGGAGCAAAAATTGAAGCCAGGTTTCTCACAGCCCAGGCTAGCATTCTCATCATTGGACCAGCCTTAGTAAAAGCTTAGTAAAATGAAATCTGAAAGAATCTAGTGGAATAACACAGCTCCTTTGATCCCCCAAAACAGAAAGAGAGAGAGTGAAAAACAAATAACATGAGCACACATCCTGGTGTTCAACACAAACATTCCTCGCAAAAAACTGAGCTCCCTTTACAAACCCAATCTGGAAACACTAAGTATTACTGTTATGAAGAAGGAGATATGATAGCCAACTTCTACACCCCAAGGGAGCAAAAGAAATTTGTTACGTGATCCAAGCAGTTAATGGAATGAAAAATGCAGGAAAACATGGACTGGAGTGTCCAGGAAACCTTACAGTAAGGTCTGTAAAATAGTTCTCAAGGGAAAGAGAGGTATCCATGTACCTGGAATCTTTAAGAATTAAACTGGACAAAGAGTCAGAAAGATAGTGTAGGGAACAATTCTGTAGTGGAAGGGTTGGGATAGATGATGGTGCTTTCCTGTAGCACACAAAGTGTGTTAGATGCTGTACTAAGAGGAAGGCACAATCCCTGCCTGGTAGAGCTCTCAATCTGAAGATGGACAAATACAAAACAAAACAAACAGATAGGCAGGGCTGAAACATATATACCTCTCTGTGTGTGTACATATGTATATATAAAACAGAACTTGTAAATTATACCTAATTTATTCCTCAGGCATGTTATGGTCTAATATGCAGTGGGGTATAGAAAATAGATCACTAGACTGGGAGTTAGAAGACCTATTTTACATTCCCAGCTCTGTCACTGGCTGCCTGGATGACCACTTAGTCACATTTTTTTCATCAAATTGTAATACCTTGTGTTCTGTTACAGTAATCACAAGAATTTGACTTTCTTGGCACAGACGATTCCATTGCATTCATTTCTGACAACGGATGTCAAGCAGGGAAAGTCTGAATTCCGGGGCGGGGGGAGAATGTTATATAATTTTCAACTGAATCCACTAAAAGCTTTTAGCTTCAGGTGCTCAAAGAATACAAGCAAATTATCATTGAGAAATCTCTCTCTCTTTTATGAAACCTTTTTTTTCAGCAAATAATTCTTTTAATAGAGCTATTTCTTTTTTACAGATGCTGGCCATGAAGTCAATAGTCTCCTCTTTGTTCTCCAAGCTTTAGCCCATTTCACAAAAACATACAGAGATTTTCACAGTTCCACTCAACTGATGGTCTTTGTTGCTATTAAAAAAACCCCTCAGTTTGTAAGTGGCTGGCAGTTAGCAATGGGAATACTCACTGGTGAGGAAACAGGACTAAAAGGAGTTTAAGGTAAATTAAAACAGCTCCTGTCACTGTCGATTTTTGTCTCTGTTTTTCACTTTCTGGGCCATTTCTAACCTGTATAAGGAGTTAAATCCCTCAGTACAGATTCCCTTTTGTAACCACTTCTCATTCTTACCAGGACAAATCTAGTGTCCTAGTTCTGTACACTCCTACTCCTGCTGAATAGGCCTCACTCCCATGGGGTTTCACTGAGACTGTATACTCTAAGGAACACCGGGTAGCTGTGTCGCCCCAGGGTGAGACCTGCACCCCTTTTGCTCCAGAGTGAAAAGTATCAGAGTGGGAGCCGTGTTAGTCTCTATCAGCAAAAAAAATAAGGAGTCCTTGTAGCACCTTAAAGACTAACAAATTTATTTGGGCATAAGCTTTTGTTGGCTAAACCCACTTCATCAGATGCATGGAGTGGAAAATACAGTAGATAGATAGATAGATAGATAGATAGAGAACTTGCAAAGATAGGGGTTGCCATACCAACGCTAACAAGACAAATCAATGAAGGTGAGCTATTATCAGCAGGAGAAAAAAAACTTTAGTAGTGATAATCAGGATGGCCCATTTCAAATAGTTGACAAGAAGGTGTGAGTAACAGTGTGTGGGGGGTGGGAATTAGCAAGGGGAAACAGTTTTCGTTTGTGTAATGACCCATCCACTCAGAGTCTTTATTCAAGCACAGAGAACTGGCTGTGAAGATTCAAGGAGCCCTAGGGTGACCAAATGTCCGGATTGTATAGAGACAGCCCCAATTTTGGGGTCTTTTTCTTATATAGGCTCCTATTACCCCTCTACCATGTCCCAGTTTTTCACAATTTGCTGTCTGGTCACCCTAAGGAGCCCTAAAGCATCCATGCAGGGGCACTTACTCTCCCCTCACCTCACCTGGGTAGCCATTGTAGGGCTAGCCAAAATTTAACCCAAGAATAGTGGTCTGCGGGTTTGGGTCCTAGCACCTTAGTTTCCTTTTTATTGTTGAAACCTTTATTTTTTTTTCTGCTGACTTGCAGTTTTCCAGAGCCCAGTCCTGCAACTCTTGAATAACTGGCAGGGTTACACAGGTAGAATTGCTAACCTGCTCCTAAACCTGCAGGTGAGGGAGTTATGCTTTTTCAGACCTTGGGAGAGATGCACTGTAAGTTTTAACCTTTGACGGCCAAAAGAGCACACTATAATATAATCAGCCACAACGGGACTGTAAGAAGGCATCGGACTGTATCTGATTTTTATTGAAACACTAAATGGAATCTGAAGTCTAGTATCACCAGGGGTATCTTTCAAACAAAATACAGGCTCCAGCCTGTACAAGTTAAGCTAGTCATTATAAACTTAATCCACAGGCTGAATGGTGAAATTGAAAAGCACTCGAGCGTTAAACTGCGCTTCTAAAGGTAAAATAATAAAGCAATATGTGGAATGTATAAATCACCATAAAGATTGCTGGCAGCAAGTAGAGCTGGGCTGAATAGTTCAGCAGAAACTGGAATGTATTACGACTCTTAGTGAGGTTGGATGTCTTCAGTACCTTCCTTTTTTTGCCACAAACTGGTTTGCAACCACCCTTGTCCAAGTGGAGAACCTTATGCATGAAATCTGTTTATGTTTTTAAAGACAATGGGATCGCTTGTTATATTTAAGGTGCTATTTGGCAATATTTTATTATGATCAAATCATGTTTAAAATCTTGCAGCCTGCTCAACAGCAAACTGAATTCATATACAGTAATAAACTTTCCTATATCCATCAATCAAAGGTCTTTATTTTCCCAGGTAAAAATCCATTGTAAATGTGTTTTCTTATATGAAGAGATCAAGAAGGATTGTAAATGGCAATAGGAGCAAACAGATAAGGAGAATAAAAATAATCATGTCTGTGTTCTTGCATGGCATTGAAAGGCTCCTAAAGTCAGAACAGCAAATGCCACAGCAATTTGTACACTGTAGATTTTGCTTTGTCATTGCCTTGTACTGCGATTGGTAAGCATTTGTTTCCAACTTATGTTGTCCTATGCTTAGTGAGGGCTTGATCCTGCTCCCATTAAAGTCAATAGCAAATCTCCCAGTTCATCAAAGAACTTTATCATCTGCTTAATTTTATCCATGACTTTGGTGGGGCTACTTGCATGCTTAAAATTAAGGGCAGGCTTGGGTTATATGCTGAACTGCAGCATAAATGCTATAACTGGGACACTCTGGAAGAGAGCTTGCCATCCTGATTATGGGCTGACTTCTGATATCCTTATTTATCTTGAATCATACCTTAAACCACAATTGTCCCATTGATTTCAAATCATTAGGACCACCTGTGTATTACAGTCCTGTCCAGCCTGAGTAATCTCTCTATCTGTTTATCCAGGCACGTATATGGCCCTTATCACCATAGTATTTGTAGCTCCAATTCAGTGAAGCATTTAAGCATATGCTTAAGTTTATTGCTATTCAACAAAGCATTTGACCATGCGTATGAAGTCAGGTGGATTTAAACATCTGTTTAAATTTAAGCATATGCTTAAGAGCTTTGCTGAATAAGGATAAACTGCAGAATTGGGGCCTGAATAAGGGTATCAGAATCTGGCTCTTCGTGGTCACTTCAACAAAAATAAATAGTTTTGCCTTCATATACTGTGGCTTTTTTCCATCCAAAGATCTCAAAGCACTTTACAAAGGCGAGAAAGCATCAAATGGGGAAACAGACGCAGAGTGGTTAAACAGCTGAGTGAGTTTACCCAAAGTCCACAGCAGTGCTAGGATTAGAATCAGGGCTCCTGACTCCCTGCTCTAGAGATTAGACCGTGTGGCCATGCTATGAGACAAAAAAGCAGTTGAAAATAAAAGTGCATGAATAAAATAATTGGTTGCACTTAAGCAGCACCTTGCAGCTGAACATCTCAAAGCCCAGCTCAACATTAATGAACATAGTTTCTCAGTTTCCCTCTGATGTCACTCCCATTTTACAAGAAGGGGATGCTAAGAATCAGAAGCCAAGCCTATATTTTTCAAAACAAGCATCTCAGCTTTTAGGTGGCCCATTTCAGATACCTAGGTCTTGTTTTCAGAGGCACTAAGCACCCACATTCTATCAAGGTGCACCGGAATTGTGGCTGTTCAGTGTCCCTGAAATACAGGCATTAGATGTCTCAGGTTCAGAAACACCCCCCTTCCCCAAATGGAGACACCCAAAACTAAGTGGATGCTTTTGAAAACATCAGCCCAAGTAACACAGGCAATCTGTGGTAGAGCTGTGTTTAGAACCCAGATCTCCTGTGCTTGAACTAAAAGATCTTTTATTTTTTCCTCTCTGGGTAAATGATATTTTCTATACATCTTTTCTTGTCTATGTTGGTCTGCACTTGCCCATTAAGTTTTAGTAGGCAGGTAGAAACCCAAATCTCAAAGCAAAACTATTTCAATCTCTGTTACCTGTGTCAGAAATCAGCACCTGCAGCAGAGTCTTAGGGGCAACCCAGTAAGTACAGCTGGCCTGTGCTAGGCTGCCTGATTGGCTACATCACCTGATTGGTGGGAAGAGTCAGCAAATCAGTTCTTAAGCCTAGCAGCAGGCACAGCTATCTGACCAGTCAAGGGATTTGTTTCTGGCTGTGATAGGGCTTCTGCCTGTTTGTGGCCATTATTTCTGCTCTAGGATAGCTCAGCTTTACCCTTGGCTCTGAATATGGACTTCTGTCTCTGAGCTCCTATTGTTGATGACTGTCTCATGCTCTAACCATTAAGTATGACTGCCCATGGTCTGGCTTCTGACAATCTGCTTTGGTATCAAATCATGTGAAATTACCTGTAAGAATCTTTCACTGTTTTGTTGTACCATCATAAATTGACCCAGGTTCTTGTGAAAGGTTCATGAACCTGCATGAACTTCTCAGTGAATCTGCTCTGAGTTTTGAGTCTTTGGGTATGGTTACACTTACAAGATTATAGCGCTATTGGTTATAGTGGTCCCCTTATACAGTAATATGTATAGTGCTATTGTATGTCTGCACTCAGACGCGCCAGCGCTATAGCATGGCCACATTTGGGCCACTTAATGCGGCATTAAGAGCAGTGCATTAGGGCAGGTATCCCAGCATTCAGCTGGGTGCAACGTGCTTTTTAAACGAGGGGAGTGAGGGGGGACGCGTTGTGTATATGTGGAGGGAGAGAGACAGTGGTTTTCCCGTTCTTCTGAAAGCCTGTCAGCGAGCCTCCGTTCACAGAAGGCTTTTTTTTCACACAGGCTCCCTCCTTAAACATTTGCATTGCTTATCTGCCAGAGTTAAGAGAGAAACTCTAAAGAGGTACTTCCACGTTCCTCCAGCCGAGTTCAAAACAAAGGGAAGAGACGTCAATTGCCTTAAATGGCTCTAGGCATCTCAAGAGATCACTTGTAGCGCAGTGGGTATCCACATTCTTGCTGTAGCGCTACAGCAGCTGCGCTACAGCCCTTATTCCCCATGCGGAGGTGGATTACCAGAAGCGCTATAACTCCGTGGTTATAGCGCTCTATGTGCCTTGCCAGTGTGGACGGGGAGGAGGTTATAGCGCTCGTGGGGGCTTTATAGCGCTATAAAGTGCCAGTGTAACCAAGCCCTTTAACAAAACCTCAAATCAGGCAAGTTTCCTGTGATTGTTGGACTTTGATGAATATTCTTCTTAGCTCTGCTTTTTTTACTAGTCATAGACATTCCCCCAGTTAACTGAAATTTATGCTAATGCTGTCCTAATTAAGTAGCAATCATTGCCATTCACTTTCATTAGATTCAACTGATTCCTTGGGAGGTATCCTGATAAAGTAGTCATGCTCATTAAGAAGAGTTCACTGTAATAGGATCCGTATGAACAGAGGTGGGTGACAATCATCTAATAGCATTTTCTCAAGTGTTAGTAAAAACTAGTTTCATACTTCTTCCCAGACTGAGAGATTTCACAAGAGCTTTCAGAAAGGATATCCTTCCCAATTTCCTTGTGATGTTTATTTATATTACATTGCCATCAGGGGCTCAGGGCCCCATTCTTCTAGGGCCTTATGCTGTACTGTGTTCCTCTGAAAATGAGGTGAAGTGTTTTCCTCTGTGAGGACACATGGGCTTAGAAATGGCTGTGGAGAAATAAAGGGCAGCTACATGCAAGAAGGATGGGCTGGAAAGTAGGTTGTGTGAAGAGGAAACAGAGAAATTCTATTTCTACTTCTGGAAGGCCCACTATTTTTATTATCTCCCTGGCCTTTTAGATAGGAAACTCTTTGAGGCAGAGACTGTCTTGTTTGATGTTGGCACAGTGCATAGCATGGTGGGGTCTCAAACCTGGCTGGGGCTGATAGATTGTTTTCTGTATTATAGCATTGCCTATCACAGAGAGAGTCCTGCCCTGAAGGCCCCTACAATCTAAGGGTATGTATTTTCCACACAGCAAAAGCAGTGCACAGGCTAGCCAACCTGAGCTAGCCGCATCCAGCTGATGTGGATCATAACAGAAGTGAGGAGAGTGTGGGATGAACTTTAGAGTAGGCTAGCAAGACAAGTACACGTCCATGCTGGGGTGGTACCACAAACTGTGAGGTCTCTGCTGTTGCTCATGCTACTGGATTCAAACTAGCTGGGTTAGGCTAGTCCATGCACCACTTTTGCTGTGTAGATGGACGCTAGGTGGATTAGTAGATAAATGACTAGTAAATAAAACAGATGGGGGAGCACAGGGAAATAAGATGTGGTGCTCAGCTTTCACACACAGATAAGCTGCCTAAGTATTGGTGAATGTTCTTCTAATGGGTCTTTAATGTCAGTGTAATATGACTGAGAGCCAGATCTTGCTCCCATTAACTGGTAAATCAGTGTATAGTTCACATTGATTTCAATGGGAGCAGGCCCTTTATTTAATTACTGCATCATTATTGTTGAAAGAGGCAAGTGCCTTCAAGAGGGTAGTGGTGGTGGTGGCCGATGTTTGCCATAGCCTGTACCAGTGCCAGTCGCTGGCTTTGTTCTCCAGAGTTCCATGTGGCTGTGGGTGCTCAGAGGGTGATAAAAACAACTTGAGTCATACCAAAGCTCCCTGCGTGCTCTGAGGGCTGAGTGCGACAAGACGGCAGTGCTGGGCCCACAGCTAAGGGGCTGGGAACTCAACTGGGATTTTCAAAAATGCTCTGAAGCCCCCATGTACTTAACCAGAGTGCAGACAAAAGCCCTGGCTGGGATGATTTAATTGGTATTGGTCCTGCTTTGAGCAAGGGATTGGACAGATGACCTCCTGAGGTCTCCTCCAACTCAACTATTCTATGACTTAGCTGTGTCATAGGCATGATTAGGCCTTCAGGCACCAGCCAAGTTTGCAAGTTTTTATGCAAACAACACAGCTAGGTACCGCACTCCAAACTGGGTTGAACAGACACAAACACACACAAGACACGGACAGCTGGAAAGAGAGTAAGCAGTAGCTAAAGGGAGCTTAGGGGTATGGCAGGATGGTTGTAGGGGATTTGATGGGGGCCAGGCACATGTAGGGCAATGCAATTCAGGGGGAAACTTGCACCAGCTACTGGCTGTGGCACAGTCACCACATGACATGATATGGGAATAAAAGAGTGAAAGGAGGGATAGGTCATGGCTGGTCTCTACTCAGAGATGGGGTAACATGAACTTACACTCAGCATCTACAAGCCAAGGAGAGCCTCATTGGTCTGACACGTCATCCAAAGTGCATGCTCAGACCACCCTGCACTTCCCTGATGAGCTGGGGGAAAGGGGACTCAGCAGAGCTGGCAAACAGGAGCTACAGCCACTCCGTTTCTGTCAGTGTCGTGGACTCATTAGCCTCTTACAAGCTTGCCTGTGGGCTCCCAGTGCTGGTGTGTGAGCTTTTATGTATAATGTGGTCTTACTAGTTTAGTGCAAAATTATTTTGTATGGAGGGCTATGTTTTTCACAGCACTGATTCTGCCTGTTGGGCAGCTCTGTGTGGCAGCATTTGGGGGATTGTCTGAATATTTAGGAAGAGTCACAGAAGTGGTAAATCTGCTGCCAAAAGCCCTTGAGAGTTTTACATCTGGTGTTAACAGCCTGAGGGTGGTGTACCCAGCAAGGTGCTCACCTCCAGTGATTCCCTGTCCCTGCACATATGGAATTGCATTCTGCTAAAGGGTGAGTTAGAATCGACATCCCCTCAGATGTTTCCTGTCAGATGGCCTTGCATGCTGGTAAGCTACTGGAGGGGAGGATTGATCTTAAATTAGCAGCAGAAGCAACCTGCATCTCTGAATTTGAGGATAACTTTTTTCTTTTGAAAAGGAACTGCAGGCTCTCACTTGGAATTGTATTGTCAGCTGAGAAGAGGAAATGCTTAAACAACTACAGCCCAATAAAAGAAAGTGGCTTTTACCAACAGAATGAAAATAAAGGAAGTCAGAGGATCCAGTCCTACCCCACCCCATTGAACTCACTGACAACTTCCACTTTGAAGTTGATGGGAACAGGACTGGGAACTAACAAGAATGAGATTTTTTCAGGATTGAGCACCTAGTCCTGCTCCCATGGATGTACATGTGAACAGGAATTTAAAGCCTAATCTTGGGAGCTGCTAGTTCCTTCAGCATTCACTGACTCCAGTGGGTGCTGAAGGGTCCCATCGTCTCAAAGGTGATACTTCAGCACACCTAGCCTGGTCAGCCCCTAGAGGAGTCGTCCACACCACTGAAATTTTGGATGGAATGAGAGAGTTTCTTGAACTCTGATTTGGATGTGTTTCTTCCAAACTGGAGCTGGGCAAGAAATGGCTTTCCTGTACCATGACCATCTTTGGGACGGTGAAGTTTATCAAGATCTCAATCTGGTATGAAAAGTAAATCTCTCAAATTTTCACAAACTAAAGAGCCAAAAACAAATTGCATCACTTTGTTTTGATGCTTTTGAAATGTGCTGTTTCAATTTCAACCTTCTTAAAAAAAATAAAAGCTTCTTAACTAGAAAAGCTTAAATTTCAAAGCAATGTTATTTCAATCTAGAAAAGAGATTGGAAATGTGAAAAAGAAAGGTTCCCAAAACCTTTAAGCTTTTGTCAGACCATTTTTAATAGAAACTGACTCTTTCCCATAAAAAGTTTGTTTTAACAAATTAACTTTTTCAGTGCAAAAATGTTTTGGCAAAAATTCCTTATTAGCTTCATTCCAAACACCCTATACTTACTAAAGTAACAGTGAAAGGAAATTTTGGAGATTTGTAGGACCATTTATGGATTTTTCTCATCTCTTTTGACACTGATTTTGTGTTGACTTACCCAAAGGGGTTTTAAACAAAGACTTATCCGACAGTCCTCGCTGGTCTTTCTAAATCCCAAATCGCCATACAAATTTTCTTACAATAGCATGTTCTCAAATGGATGGAAAAATCCTAGTCTTTCACCAATGAACCTCCAGGTCATTTTAGCTGTGGCCAGGTTTGAGGGAATGTTTGTTTTTAATATTGTATCAAGCTAGGATTATTTTTTCTTTGTACTAAGAGGATTACACTTGCATCTGGGAATAGAACTAGATGCTTCCACAGTAGAAGATGCTAATAGATAGTTTTCTTTGCAAGATTTTATATATGTAGTAGGAAATGTTTGGCTTTCATTGACTCGGTTTTATCCGCTGATGGACTGTTATTTCTGGTAATAGCCATAAACACAAAGGCACAGTCCTTGCCCGAAGCTGACTTATCTAATGCCTGATTTTTTAATTATTTTTTTAGATTTGCTGAATGTTGTCACCTTTTTCCTGTGACTCACAATTAAAACTTTGCAGACAGTGCTATTTCTTCTCTGATTTCAGCTTTACTAAGTTTCTAGAGACTTCTCTCCTGGTTCTGGGAGAGACTAAGCACTGCAAGGTCCCATTCAAGTGAATAAGGGAAAGGCTGGTACTGATCTTAAGGCCCTGAACTGGGACTCAAGCCATCTCCCAGTTCAATTCCCAGTATTGCCAAGGTTTCCTGAGTGACCCCAGGTAAATCTCTTAATCTCCCAATTCCTCCTCTGTAAAATGATGATGATAACTGGGTAAAACTCAAAGGCCTGTGATATACAGGAGTTCAAAATAGGTAACCGAATTGCCTTAAACTCAGTGAATTAATATCGCCTTTCTTCCATCCTTTGTCTTCTCTATTTGGAATGTAAAATAATCAGTGCCAGAGCTGTTTTCTAGTCTGTGCTTGTACAACATGTAAGCACAATGGAATGCTGATCTCAGTTAACTGGAACCGTAATACAAATAATAGCAGTGGCTTAGGGTCAGGCCCTTAGCAAGTAATATTTGAGGTGTCTTTACTAAATGGAGGTCTTTGTTCTGAGTGTGGGGCTCTATTTTACTTTTTTTCCATGTGATACTTCATCTTGACTGCAGTTTTCTCTGTTCCAAAACACATAATCAAAGAGAAAAACATGGTACCAACCTCTTAGCAAGATTCTGCTTAGGAATTTAGTGACTACAAAGAAAGTAGGAAGACATGGTTATTGTTTGCAGTGACACCAACACGTGCCCAGTTCCAAATTGTCTCCCCAAAAGTGTGTTCTGAACTGCCCAGGAGAGGGCTGGACAGTGCAGATATTAACAGACCCTGTAAGGGGTCAATAAGCAGCAATATTCCTCTTTAACTGACATTATCCAAATGCAGCACTGGATTAGCTTTGATTAAAAAATAAAAGTTCATTTAATTACATGTACTCATTTAAAGCCTCTTTGTATAGTGTATTAGCCAGAAATGGCTATAAGAAAAATAAAGATGGAAAAAGCTTTCTAGTTACTAAAGCTTAACAAGCTAGATTTGGTTGAAGGTACAAACCTTATCAGGTGTTCTCTGTGGTCAGTAGTGTTGCTATCTCAAGACAAGATCCCTCCCCAAAGTCAAAGGGCGGGTTCCTTTGTCATCTTAGGTGAAAGTGTCTCTGAAGGAGGGAAAGAGAGGTCTTGGTGCTTTTGTCCCTCAGTTTTTAGTCCAATCACCCTTGAAATGCATTTTCCTTAGTGTTACCCATAGGTAAAGTTCCTTCCCACTGTGAGGATGGAGTCTCATGGTGAAATGTTTGTCAAAATGAAGCTTGACCTGTTCCTGCCTTTCTTCATTGCCAAAGAGTCACTATTTGACTAACTGTCCATCCTAGACACCTGTCTAGAGGTGTCAGCTTGTCCTTTGTCTTTGAGAAACATGGTTTATGCACTCCCTAGATTTTCCTGCTAAAACATGCTGAAATTTTGACTGATATAGTTCCATAGCTTTACTTAGGTTGCTACAGACGTTTCACTATATTATTGACCAGGTAGTTATTAGATCTCAAACGATCCCTCAAGGCATATTTTGTATAAATATTAGTAGGATGTGAATACAGGGTGCATTCAGTCACAGTGAGGGAGGTTGGAAGCTATGATGGAGAAGAGAGTGCCTGTTTTACAGCTGAGGAAGCTGTCAGAGAAATCACTTATCAAAGGTCACAGGAGAAGTCTATGGTGGAGCCAGATAACCTGACTTCTGGGCTTAGTCCTTGACATGGTAATCAGACCTCCCTGTATAGCAAACAGCAAAAGAGTTCATGAACTCAAATCAGTAGAAAAGGTTTGCAAAGCTTTGTACTCCAGGAGGTTTGCCCACTCCTTATGTCCTCTGTTTGTCCTTTACACCAGAATACCATGAAAAGTAAATAATTCTTATGTCTGGCCACATTCTATAATTTATTGTTCTGTTGTATCCAGTAAAGGTGAAGCCCATTTTTTTTACCTGGGTGGGGATCAGCACTCCCTTCCCTGTTCACACAATAGCAGAAGCTATTAAAGTGTGGTTGATTCTGTGGTTGATATCTCACATCCGTGTACCTATCATGATTATCAAGGCCAATGGGTTGAGTAGGATTCCATAGTTAACTCCATCTTTAGGATAAACATAAGAGCTTGCAGCTCAAACATGAGGGTTTTTATACCCAGCCACTCAATTCCTGGGTTTAGCAGGAACAGGATCCCCTGAAACATCTAGTATTGGCCGCTGTCCTACACAATAGCAGATGACAGGCTATTCCTGTTTTCCTCTACCTTTCAGAGGAAGGCATCTTTAGACTCTGCTCCAAAAAGGCAGAGTAAGATGGAAGGAGACCCCTCCAAGAAGAAACATGGGCGACTGTAGGGCCCATTTGGGCTTGTAGTAAATGACTCTTCCAATACCTGTTTAAAATTTTTCTTGAGCACATTTTATTTTTTGCATCCAGAAAATCACCATAAATTGCTGTAAGTTGCTGTGGTGTTTCACTGTCTCTGAATGTGTTGTAGCCTGAGATAACTTCAATAAAACATTTTGAGCATGCACAGACGTTTAGTGATTTTTGTCACAAGATGGATGTACTTCGCTCAACAGAGCAGTCAGTCTTTGAAGGAAATATATCAAAACCAGGCGAGGAGAATACAAGCATCTGAATGCATCAGGGAAAGAAGCATTGGTTCATCCAGTTGCCAGGCAGTCCCCAACTTTAACAGAAAAGTCATTGAGACAGATGTAGGTCACACACCACTGCTGTCTATGTTTAGAAACCAACAGGCTATGCAAACTTCCAGACTATTAAGCAGGTGGCAACCATTTAGTTTCAGTACTGCATGCTCTTTAGTGAAAGAAATATACCTGGCAGATGTCCACTATTCAGAGTGTACCTGAATAGACAGAGGGCAGACACCAGGCAACATCCTGTTGTCTTGGACTACGTCTACACTGGCAACTGAATGGCACAACTTTTGTCTTTCAGAGGGGTGAAAAAACACACACAAAAGAGACAAGTTTTGCTGACAACAAGTGCCAGTGTGAACAGTGCTTTGTCGACAGGCGCGCCCTCTGCCGACAAAGCTAAACTCCGATTGTTGCGGGTGGAAGTTTTTTGTGGGCCGGACAGGCACGCAGTGTAACTGCTGGCACTTTTAGCGGCTGTAGTGACACAGCTGTGTTGCTAAAAGCTGCATAGTGTGGACATAGCCTTAGATCAGTTTAAATCCAGAGTAATTCAACTGGAGTTGGTGGCAGTGCACTGTTTGAAAGGGGATGAAAATCAGACCCTCTAGTCTCCAATTGAATTTGCTGCCCAAATATATATGTTGTGAGTGAATTGAAGGTAGCCGAAATGAAGCCTGAAGCAAGCATAGATGGAATGCTGTGTGCATTGCTTCCCTGTGATTCAGTAGCAGCTGATGACAGAGTGTTCTCAGGACTATTTTAGGGTCCTATCCTGCAAACACCAAGTGCACTCAACTCCCTTTGAATTCAGTTGTGAGTTGTGTGTGCTTATACAATTGAATCCTTTATTTGTCCTTTTCTTTGAGTGCCCAGTCCTGGAATCTTAGTCACATGAGCAGGCCTTTCATTTTAACTTTAGTGGTTTTCATATACCTGGATGTCAACTTTATCAAGTTAGAGTTTAGGCTGAAATTCTCAAAAGCTGCTTAGGAGATGTGGATGTACAATTCCCATTAACTTTTAAATGGGATCAGGATGTCCAAATCACCTTATGTGGGTCTGGGAAATCTCAACCTTATTTCTGAATGAAAAATAAAAGCAGTGTTTGGCATATGTACACTTCCTTTCAGTTAAAGATCCCAAGGGCAGTCTTCCAGATGTTGGCTAATTAAACCTTACAACACCTTTTGTAAGGATTAGTATATCTCTGTTGGACATAATGGCTATGTGCCTTAGCTATCTCCTGCCCCTTTTTATCAGATCTCAAAGCACTTCACAGAGGAGATCAGCATCACTATTCCCATGGGGCAAGTGAGGCACAGATAAGTGACTTGCCCAAGGTCACTCAATAGACCAGTGGCAGAGCCAGGAACAGAACTGAAGTCTTCCAATGCTTGGTCTGGCATGTTAGCTGAGTCACACCACCTGAGCCTCTGGTGCTAAATGTTCTGATCCCATTCTCCATGAAGCCAGTGCAAGTTTTGATCTGCAAAGGACGTCTAAGAAGTTGGGCTTGCTGCTTTTGGTGCTTCACGATGTTTAAAAAACACTGTGTTTAAACATTTTTCCTACTTGTTTTTTTCACCTTTGAAAAACCAAGCATGCCAAGGCTGTTGTCCCTGGCTTTCTAGAGCTGTCTGAACATACAGGGTGAATTTAAACACCTTAACTGAATGGACAGAAATCTTTAATCTAAGAGATGATTTTCTGCAAAAGTTTCATTAGTCATTGAGGCTAAAGCAATGAAAACAGTGTAGAGTTAGCTCCCTAAATCCACATTTAAGAGCCTAAATTCATCTCTTGATTATCAGAGGTCATGAGCATCTACACCTGCCATTTCTTTAACTTTTTCCCATACATTAGTCACCTCTTCAGTGACTTGCCCAAGGTCGCACCTGGAGCTGTTGTGGCAACACAACTCCAGAGTTTGGGCCTCGAGCCACGAGCTGCAAAATCCGTGTCCCGCTGAAGTCAAAGGCAAAACTCCTCCCAACTTTACTGGGTCCAGGGTTTCACCTGAGATTGCTGTAAGGCCTTGTCTGTACTAGGGGAAGCATTACATTAGAAAATGGGTAAACACATTTTAACTACCACAGCCTTAAATGTGATTGTGCCCTTAGTGTGGACAAGGGCAGTCGGGTTCAAAGTCATACTACCTGGTTGTGGTCCACCTTAGGTGTGGAACTCGACAATGCTCCTTAACTAACATGACTGTGTCCTAAGTGCAGGCATGTTTAACACACTTTCTAATGTATTTCTCTGGCTATAAACCAGATTCGCTTTCAATGAGTGGAAAATCTCCCTAGTGTGGAGTCATCAGATACTCTTGAAGCTTAAGGTTATTTAGAACCTGACTCTCACTTTATGGCTCAACACGCCTCAATTTTTCTTAGATGAAATTCACTCCAGTGCAGAGGGCCCGTGCAAAGCTCTCTGCGTCACTTTAGTCTCACACTGAACACTTAAGTGCCACGTGCAGTCCCTGTACATTGGAATGAATTTCACCAAACAGACAAGTGGGGATGAACAAGCCATCCAAACAGGATCCAGCTCTGGGCCCAGAAATTAGGGAGTGTTTAGATCTTGGGTTTTGGTTCAAGCTCGACCCTAAATAATACTCCCCAAGGGTGCTCAGGGCACTGCACAAGCAGTTAAAAGAGTGGGTCAGATTCTGGCCGTCTGCTCTAGCAGCTTTGCACTGCTCCGATGGTGCAAAGCAGTGCGAAAGCCAGTTTGCCTAAGCAAAGTCTGTAGGTGATGTAGATCCATCACAGGGGGCATTAGCAGGAGAAAGGGACAGCGGGTGGGAAAATTCTGTGATGTGCAGCTACAACAGTCCCTTCAGATCATGGGCAGCTAGTAGTAAATCAAAGCAGCCTTTTGACTGTGAGTTATGCTAGGGACCAGAACAGTCTCCAGTTGGCCTGAGGAACCAAGGAGCTGCAAAAGTGGTGTAAAACCACCTCTACTTCTCCACCTCATGGTCCTGGGCCAGCACAGCTCTGGCATAGGAGAGTCTAGTCCAGGGATCTCAAACTCAAAGGACCAAGAGGGCCACATGAGGACTAATGCATTGGCCTTAGGGCCACATCACTGACATCCCCTCCTTGCTGCCTCTGGCCCTGCCCCATGCGACCCTTTCCCTGCCCCCATTCCAACCCCTTCCCCAAAATCCCCACTTCTTCTCCCCCTCCTCCCCTGTGCGCACATCTTCCCACTCCTCCCTCTCTCCCTCCTGGAAACTGCTAAGCTGCTAAACAGCTGTTTGGCGATGGGAATTGCCTGGCAGTAGGTAGAGGAGCAGGAGCAGCGCACAGGGGGAGGAGCTTAGCAGCCACAGGAAATAAATTGGGGGGGGGTGCGGGAGTGAGGGAAGTTTGGCGGCCACAGGAAGTAACTCCGGGGGAGCGGCGGGAGCGCAGGAAGCTTGGCGGGCCGCAGCAAAGAACTCCGTAGGCCTCATGTTTGAGAACCCTAGTCTAGCCCATGGTCTCTAAAATAATATAACCTATTTCAAAAAGAAGACAGACTATGACATCCAACAGAAGTAGCAGCAGCAGCAAATGGAAGGTGGTGCAAGGAATAGCTATTTCTAAGTATTAGTTTGAGGCTTGCTCACCTCTCAAATGAGGCATGAACCTCTAAAAGGTCTAAAGGACTTGACTCACTACGTCCTGAGTGATGTTCTGAAAAGGTTCTAAATTTATTTTCTTACTCTCAGGTCTTGCAGGATTGCCTGGAATTCTGAACTCTGTTCCCTCATTCCAATGAACTCTCAGAAACCAGCAAAGGAAATAAATCATCTTCTGTCTCTTCAAAGTCTGTGATTCTGAATAGGGTATGTGCACATCATATGCCCGGCATGAAACATCTGTATTGCATTTAAAATTAAATATTTAGGTGAACCGAATAAAACCAAAGGAAATAGACCTATGTAAGAAGGGTCTGAATGAGCTCTCCCCTGACATCTAGTGATGCACTGGGGAAAAAAGACTTCAGGGGCAGACTCTTTGGGGACACACACCTACTCTGCTTAATTGCACAACATGGTGGAGCTATTTTGCCAAAATGATCAATTCTCGCTGGTTTTTGGGTTACATCTCACTCTAGTATATGACTGAGGGGTAATGAAATGTTGTATGAGTAAGGCACCGCAGAACTGTACTTCGCATGCCCTGATTGGGGGGGTGGGGGGGTTGTCACCTGAAACTGAACCTCACTTGCTAAGCAGGGGGTAGGATGCCAAATCCCAGTGAAGATGAATGGGTGGGGACAGGTTTCTACATGCAGATGTGGACTCTGCCTACAGAGCCATGTACGCCCTTTGACCTGCCCCTCTCCAGCATTTAATGACCGAGCTTATTAGGCTCAATTAAGAGTCCTGGTTTCTGGTTGCTACTTTGCTAGAGCTGTCCTCACATTTGGGCAAGTCTGGGGCCTAAGCCTTAGGCCTTGTGTGGGAACAGTGAAAGGCAACAAACTGTACTGAGGGTGAGGTTCTCCGCTTCTGAAATCACTGAGAGCTAGGTTAAGCAGTGGGACCTCAGGATGTGATATCACAGTGGAAGGGGGATGGCAGGCAGCCATGCAGAGATACAGCAGTAGCAGGATGGTGGCCAGTGTCGCAAACACGCAGCAGCTGTGTGCTAGTTGCAGAGGCATCACTCACTCCCCTCTCCTGCCAAGTTGAGAGGTGAACCCCATGAACATACCTCTGAACTCTGGTTCTTCGCTGACTGAATACAGCCAGCCATGAGTGGAATGCCTCAGAGGGAGAGGAGTGAGGTGTTAAAGGGACATTTGTTTGAGAGTTTTTCCCACTATCCGGTAGGAAAATGAGGCAAAGGACACTTCCCAACATGCTGCGGGGTCGGTTTTGCTTATGGTTACGTGCTCTTGAAGGTGGATGTGGTGTTTTCCCACATTAATGTTGGGTGCTCTTTCCCTTTTTTATTATACTTCTCTTTGATAACTGAGTGTACACACTCAGTGCTTGCGAGTGGGGAATGAATGTCCCCTAATGGTGCCCAGAGTATCAGAGACAGACTGGGTGGAGGCTCAAGCCAGATCTGTTGTCTATTTTCCAATATCTAGGCATTTCGCTTAACTTGGCTCTTGTTGTCACTGTCTCCACCTGGCAGACAAGCTACACCCAAAAATGGGGCCAAATTCTGCTGTCAGTGGCACTATTGCAAATCTGAAAGAGCTTGACTGAAATCAGTCATTAATTTCTTGATTTACAGGCCTCCGTTTTATTTTTAGCCAATTCTGGCTCTAACCTTTTTCAGGGATTCAGTGTCAAATGTCAAAAGCTTCACCAGATGGAGCTGATTCTGATTTTTGCATGCCAACTTTTGTGCTGATGTAGCTTCTTTGACTTTAGTGGAGCTGCTCCTGATTTAATTTGGTGGTGATGAGAGTATTTGGCATGCTAGAAAGATTCCTGTCCTCTATGGTGTTCCACTTTCAAGTAGATCACTTCCTTCACCTAGCTTATAGTTTAATGTTGCATTGTTTGCAGTGTCACCTGGCTATTACAGTATATTCTACAGCAGAGCTGACTGTATTTCAGTATTGGGTGATTTGATATACAAGCTACTCAGGAATCAAGACAAGGGCCATCATTAGGGTGACAAGATGTCCTGATTTTATAGGGACAGCCCCGATTTTGGGTCTTTTTCTTATATAGGCTCCTATTACATACACCCCCATCCCTTGTCCCGATTTTTCACATCTGCTGTCTGGTCACTCTAGCCATCATGCCTTAGGGCAAAATGGCTGAGTCCGAGAGGATGTTTTCGTCTAAGTATTGAATGAAGTATACAGTCCTCAGTTTGTTGCATTTAAAAATAAAATGAGAAACCTTTCAAGAAAAAAAGAACTAGACATGCCTGATGGGTGAATTTCACCCTAAGGGTTGAGCATCACTTAAACCTTGTTTTGAGGGCTAAATTAGGTGTAAATGATGCACAAGCTTTTTGCTGGCACTCTGCACAAGAGTGACATGCTCTGAATATTATCTTTCTATTGTGCTCCTTTAAATCCCATTGACATGGTGCACACACCTCAAGCAGAACAGAATTCTCTTTAATATCTGGGCCCAATCCTGCTTTCTTTGAACTCTTAAAAAAATCCTGTAATTCATGGTTTTGGGTGCACATTGAATGTCCTACGTGACAACTGCTGTGCTAGTCCCCACACCAATATTTCATTTGGCATTATAAGAACTGCCATTCTGGATCAGGCCACAGGTCCATCTAGCCCAGTATCCTGTC
Source organism: Dermatemys mawii (assembly GCA_007922305.1). Lineage (NCBI taxonomy): Eukaryota > Metazoa > Chordata > Testudines > Dermatemydidae > Dermatemys > Dermatemys mawii. The sequence continues at coordinate 4,968,233 of ML677383.1, forward strand.
TTCTGACAGTGGGCAATGCCAGGTGCCCCAGAGGGAATGAACAGAACAGGTAATCATCAAGTGATCCATCTCCTGTCACTCATTCCCAGGTTCTGGCAAACAGAGGCTAGGGACACCATCCCTGTCCATCCTAACTAATAGCCATTGATGGACCTATCCTCCATGAACTTATCTATTTCTTTTTTGAACATCAATACCATTTGTACTGCATTTTGCTATAAGTTAAGATGACCAGTTTGTTAGGGTTTTCTTTCCCCCTATATTTATTAAGACTTGCTTTGCTATTTTGAATCCAGACCTTCTAATGAAAATATGCATTAAAAAGTCCAGACTTACCATGCAAGCATAGAATCCATGTCAAAACCAAGAGGAAGGGGAAAATAAACCACAAGAACACTGCTGAGCACATTGTAAAACAAGGAAAGGAAATCCTATTCAGCATCACATTTAATACTTCAAAGTTAATCTGTGTGAGAAAAGTCCTGTTTGCTTTAATACATATGCAATTTTATTTAAAATTGCACATCTCTTGTAACCTGCAATCGCTATTGTAAAAAGCTTATTTATTTAAGTTTGCTGAACTTTCAGAATCTGCTAAAAACGTTATTGCTTTAGTCCTCAAACAGCCCAGTTAGGAGGAGATGGAAAATTGAACTCTTAGCACTCAGCTGACCAAACCAATTTAAGTGAAACCTAGATAAAGCAGAATATATTTTACCCCAAATAACATACCTTTAAGCCCAGATGGGTATTAAAGTACATAAGGCATACTGTGTATGGGTGGAGGGGCGGGAAGGAGATGGCTGCAGTATTTAATGTAAGCAGTATAGTTGTAGCTTTTCTGGTCCCAGGACATTAGAGAGACAAGGTGGGGGAAGTGATCTTTTATTGGACCAACTCCTGTTGATGAGAGAGACTCGCTTTCGAGCTACACCAAGCTCCTCTTCAGGTCTGAGGAAGGTACTTGGGGTCACAGCTAAATGCAAGGTGGAACAGATTGTTCAGCATAAGTGGTTAGCACATTTTACAGACCATTCAAGGTAGAGCCTGAGAGCGTAAATCCATAACTCTCTTGGACACTAAAAATCATGGACTGGACAGAGGCACTGGATTTATGTCTTATTACAACAATCTGTTCCACCTGGTATTTAGCTGTGACACTGGCAGTACCTTTCCCAGAACTGAAGAAGCGCTTTGTGTAAATTTGAAAGCTTGTCTGTCCCCCAGAGCTTGTGATGACTATATTACGGTGACTAATTGGTTCTCAAACTTGTGAGATCAGGCCCCTGATTTGTGTGTCTGGTTGTTTATGCTCCTCCTCCCAAGTGTACATACCACTGCCCAACTCTGAAGGCAGTGCTATGCCGAAAACAGCACAGAAATAAGGGTGACAGTGTGAAAAGTGATACTTGTCAAAATCACTTTTCACAGCAGACCTACTATCCCATTTCCACTCTTACTCTGGAGCTGCTCCTGCCACCCCGGGGGCTGACAGCTGGACACCACTGCCTCCAGCTGTGAGGGGACTGGGGAGGAGAGGCTTGAATTTAGGCTGCCTCCTGGTGGGGGATTGAAGAGGGGAGAAAAAGAACATAACATAAGAATGGCCGTACCGGGTCAGATCAAAGGTCCATCCAGCCCAGTATCCTGTCTACCGACAGTGGCCAATGCCAGGTGTCCTGAAGTGAGTGAACCTAACAGGTAATGATCAAGTGATCTCTCTCTCCTGCCATCCATCACCTCCCTCTGACAAACAGAGGCTAGGGACACCATTCCTTACCCAGCCTGGCTAATGGCCAGTAATGGACTTAACCTCCATGAATTTATCTAGTTCTCTTTATAACCCTCTTGTACTCCTAGCCTTCACAACCGCTTCAGGTAAGGAGTTCCACAGATGGACTGTGCACTGTGTAAAGAAGAACTTCCTTTTATTTGTTTTAAACTTGCTGCCCATTATTTTCATTTGGTGGCCCCTAGTTCTTATATTATGGGAATAAGTAAATAACTTTTCCGTATTCACTTTCTCCACATCACTCATAATTTTATATACCTCTATCATATCCTCCCTTAATCCCCTCTTTTCCAGGCTAAAAAGTCCTAGCCTTTTTAAAGAGTCCAAGCTCCAGCTGTCAGTCCAAGGGCAGTGGGGCTTCTACTGTCCCCTTTATCCCTACCTCCCGGGTGTTCACGGCTCTTCTGCACAAGCCCCAGGCTGACAGAGCTCTTAAAAAATAAATAAGCACACAGCTCGCGCCTTCCTTGACAGATTTCCATGCCTTGCTTGAGGGGCCTGCCCCATAGTTTGAAAACCACTGAGGAGACTCTAACCAAGATCAGTTCCCCACTGTTAGGCCCTATATAAACACACAGTTGTGGCCAGTACCTGCCCTGAAGAGTTCACAATCTAAGATACAGGGTAGGAGGGGAAACAGAGGGATGGAATGGAAGTGACTTGCTCAAGATCCCACAGCAGGTTGGTGGCAGAACCAAAAATTGAACTAGGGTCTCCTGGGTCTGAGTCTAGTGCCCTAATCACTAGACAGCACTGGGTAGTCTGTCTTCGCAACAGTCTTGGGAGGCAAGTAGTGTTATCCCCATTTTACAGATGAGAAATCTCAGGCAGAAAGATTAACGGCAATGTTTGAATCTTTGTGTGAAGCTGTTTGTCTATTTAGCTTTCAAGCTCCTTGGGGCAGTGACGATGTTTCCTAAGTTCTGTGGGCCAACTGGCAGACTTTTGGGAGCCAGGTAGATGATGAAACAGAAGACTATCCTAAATTGGCTGTAGGTCTACAGGACTGAACTGATCACTAAATTTGTGTCCATCTTTCCTAGATTATACGAACGGGATGTGATTTAATAACTATTACTTCCCTATTACAGGGATACCATCAATTTTAATATCTAGTTTATCTTTCAAAAAGGGTTAAAAGTAGCATCAGGAATTGAATCTCAGCGAGTCTGACACTTTAGAGATACCACAGTCACGTTTTCCTGTGTTTAAAATGGGTTTTTTCTCCCTTTTTCGGTGTGTGCATGTGAAAGATTCACACAGAGTTTTGGAAGGGATCTAAAACATCTTGCTTCAGTGTTTAAACCAGTATAGGAGATTAGGATGAGACCTGCATAAGGCGCAGATCAACATCTAGCTACTGTGAGATCTCTTGTACCTTCCTCTGAAGCTTCTGTGACTGGCAGCTGTCAGCCATGGGACACAAGACAAGATGGTCCTTGGATCTGATCCTGTAAGGCAAAGCCTGTGTTCCACGCAAATGGGAAATTGACTGACTCTCCAGGGGAGCTGTAAAATTGACTATGAGCAAAATACCTAATCGTAGTACCCACTGAAGGCAACGTGAGTCTTTCCATTGACTGGATTGGACCCCAAAGTGCTGTGCAATGCACAAAGCCTGTGATCCTTCATGCATAGACATGAACCATAAAGCTCCCCTAGAATTCATTAGGGCTGGGTCAGAGCCAGAATAATGAATCTGAGAAGGATCAGATGGTCTGTCCTGTCAAAAAGCAATTTGTACAACAGGGGTGTTGAGAGCCATTGAACTGGACTGTAAACTCTGTATATGATGGAAACCCCCTCAAGCCAGGGGGTGTGGCAGCATCTCTTGTTCCAACCCCTGTGCACACAGATGTCACATGGAGCCCTCATGAAGTCAGTAGGACTTTGTGTGGGTAGAAGTCTGCCTACATGGATCCCCTTGAAGGACTGGGTCCTTGGTGTGCCTTTTTTACCTTCTAATAACAGGTGTCCTAGGATTTAAATGAACACCTCTTCATTAAAAAGCAGATCAAGGTAAAAAATCAACATGAATGGCACTCACTGGTGGCTCTCTGTGCATCAGAAAGGGCAAGCAAATGTAATCGGGATGCCTAGTTATGATACTTATTGCATATTAATCCCATGTATTTTTATAATAAATATGCACAGACCTATACCTCTGGTCCATTGTAGCATCTCAGGCTTTCCACTCCTTGGTTACATGGACAAAATGAAAGTGAGTCCCCCGAGACCAGCTCATCCTAGTTCGACAAAGCTATACACGTTGCACAGACAACCTCCCAAACTCTTGCTTATGACCGGAGCTTTTCACACATTTAGTTGCTCTGAGCGAAATGACGCCGCAGGTGGCTCCGTGCAGATGTCTGACAGTGACAGATTAAAAGCTTTGGTATCAAATGAGCCTTGGCTATGCTTCCTGTTAAGCACGAGCCTAAACAGCAGGATTAATAAGAGCAGCAATTGGAACAGCTAGCTGCATATGACTTAATTTAACTCTCAATCCTGCTGTTGTTGAAGTGAATGAGAGATGCCTGCTAACCCCGTCTAAAAATCAAGGCACTTATTTAGTAGCCTAAATATGGATTTAGAAGCCTGATTTTAAGCCCCCCGGGTTCTGGATACAGTACTTGTGTCTGCACAGTGAGTCTGCTGCAGAAGAATAGAACTCAGAAGCTCTAATTCCGATTGCTACAATCCTAACCAGTGCCTCTTGGGGACAGGCATGGAACAGACAAAGAAAAGGCTGAAGGACAAGAGCTAGTGGTGAATGTTCACTGTGATGGTGTTAACTTTTGTGGGAGAGCAAACGGATAGTGTCATGGCTGCAGCATAGTAAGAGTCAAGATTCCTCAGCCCAGTTCGTGAAGAAGATTGGCCGAGAAGGGTACTCAGGTCAAGATTGATTTTTTTTAAAATGTGTTGTGGGGTTCAGATTAAACAGCCTGAAACCTAGAGCACTATGATTATAAGACTTTGACCCCAAAGGCAGAAATCTCACATGATCAGCTTTTCTCATGCAACTTGTACCATCCTACCCTAAAACCTATGAAAATAGCTGTGCTTGCAAAATGCCAGAAACACATTCTACTCCCCGGGGCTGGCTCTACCCTTTTTGCTGCCCAAACTTTCGGAGCAAAAAAAAAAAAAAAAAGGAGGAATTGACACCCCAAGACCAACCAGAAATGCCACCCCTTACAATGTGTTGCCTCAGGCACGTGCTTCCTCGGCTGGTGCTTGGAGCCGGCCCTACTACTCCCTCAAAGTGGAATATAGACCCTTTCTAGATTTGAATCCCAACCACAAACTGAGCTGAATTCCTACTGAGAGTCCATTCCCAAACCCCAGCAAACTGAAAAGGGTCTGGATTCAGGTTTCTGGCTTGCTCCCCCAATCATCTCTGATCATTAGTTCTGCCATTGATTTGCTGGATGACTAAACTGGGGTAAATCACAAAGGCCAGATTATGAACTATTTATTCCTATTAATAAAAAGTTCCTCACTCAGTAATCCCAAAGAAGTCAATGGCACTACAGAGGTGCATAAGTACCTAACACTGGCGTCCAGCACATAGGGTGACCAGATGTCCCAATTTTATAGGAACAGTCCTGCTTTGGGGGGCTTTTTCATATATAGGCTCCTATAACTCCCGCCCCTCGGCCACACACACACCATCTCTCCCAATTTTTTTACACTTGCTATGTGGTGACCCTACCAGCACACCCACAGTTAGACCTTAATGAAAACCTGGTCCAGTAACTAGAGAACTAGTTTGGGCTTCAGGTTCAGTTCAGTTTCCTACATTCTTCCTGTGTGACCTTGGGCCTCAGTTCCTCCTCTATAAAATAGGGATAATAGTTCTCTTGCCTCACAGGAGTGTGGTGAGGGAAAATGCATTAAAGATTGAGAGTTACTCAGATGCTGTGGTAAGGTGGGCCATAGATACAGATATAACTTTGTTATGCTTCTCATTATGGGAATTAACTTATGATTGAGGCACCTGTCGTTCTGTGTCTGAATGGTGCTCTAGAAGTGACAAACATTCCCCACATTGCTGTGTATATATACTGTATATACTGCAACATGCCTGAAATTTAATGCAAAGCCATCCCTTTTGAGCAATCAGCACATTCTGGAAGCTTAAACTATGTCAGCAGCCAGCAGAGGAAGAGACACTGTCCGTTTTTTGTTCTTTGATTAATAGTGTATTAAAAACAAAATTGTGCTTAGGGGGTGCTCAAACAAGGCAGAGCTTGGGAATGTGCACTGAGCAGATAACACCACTAGGAGGGGAATATATATAATAACATCAACTTTCATCATTAACCTTGGAGAAAATAATGATTACAACATTCATACAGCTGAAGGATATGAAATACATTCTGTCAGTGGATAAAAGATGGTCCAGCCTATATGGGGACTGGGCTCTGAAAGCAAAACCTAGAAGAAATAGAAGTGTGTTCAGAGGGGAGGGAGAGTCCCTGGTGGTAACACTTTGAATGATAACTTTTCCAAATTACAAATTAAAGTTTTACATTGTGAAGAAACCAGTCAAGCCACAGCATTTTCTTGGTTCTCTGCACCAGACCTGTGACTTAAATGTACCTGTAACTCCCATAGGATGCCTTGTATTTAGTGAGGGATAGTTTGTGCCCTGGTCTGGATGCCTGCTCAGAGCCATAGGGAGTAATGAGTCCCCCTTGCTCTCTTATGTAGGCTATTGGACTTGCTGTGCTCCCCCTCCAATCCATGGTAGAAAAGGTGGGCAGGGGTAGGTGGAAAATGGGTGGAGTTTTCGCTCTGCTCCTCCCTCCCTCCCTCTCAAACATACTGGCCTGTAAAGGTTTGCCAGCCCAGAGCTAGAGAGGAGTAGTAACTGGCTACTAGTACAGCTCAGAAGGGGCAGGGGTGGAAATCATGGCTTATTTACTCTCCTGAGATGCTCTTGGGAGTGGTGCAGTTGTGAATTGCTCATTACTATGGCTATGTCTAGCCCTGGTGTAGGCCCAGTCCTGCCATTCTTGCACATGTGATAATACCACCATGCAAGTTAGGGTTGTCAGGTGTCCAGCTGTCGACCAGAACGCCCAGTCAAAAAGGAACCCTGGCAGCTCCAGGCAGCACTGGTGTCCAGGCCGTTAAAAGTCTAGTTGGGGGTGCAGCAGGTCTAAGGCAGGCTCCGGAAGCAGATACCATGTACGACTCCTAGGTGGAGGGAGCAGGGAGCTCTGCTTGCTTCTCTCACCTTGAGTGCTGAGTTCATCTAAGCAGCAGGAGGGAGATTTGCACCATGGCTACCTGTGCTGTGCATCTCCAGTTGCTTTAGGCCTGTTGAACTGCCCTCTCTCTTTAATACCCTCCCTGCAATGCTCAACCCCTTTGAGTTCTTTTCTGAGGCAAGGGAAGGCCAACCCTCAGCATAAACTGGAGTTTTTTTCTCGAGTTACTTAATCTGAGCATCTTTGAGCAACACCACAAAACACTGGGGTTTAACAAGCAGTGCTCACTCATTCCAGCAGAGCCAGAGAAGGATGAACTCCACCCCCATGACTCAGGTGAGCATTGGATGGAGCCGTCTTTTAAAGTCTTGTTTTGAACTAGAGTGATTGGTCTCTTTTTTCCCCCCAAACAAATGGGGCTATTGGGTGACTGTACTGTGCAAAGCATTGAGACAAGCTGGGCCTCAGTGAGTTTGCCTTTGGTTCACAATGTAAAGTTGCTGCTTAAAAAGCCACAAGAGTCCCAAGCTGACACTCAACTGCATAATCAGTGGGGATGTTGGCCACGCCCTGTTAATTGCTTGCTCTAGAGTTGACAAGCACATGTGACATTCAAGCTAAAGTGTTGTCCTGCCACCTAGTGGTCATATGTTTCTAGCCAGAAAAACCAAGTCCATTTTGAGGCAGCTATTTATATAGGTTAGGAAAGAAGGGGCACAGGAGATCATTGTGTTGTGAGGACAGAATGATAAACAGTCATGAGGATGTAAAAGACTAAATGCTAATTAGTAGTAAGGGGTTTCATACTCTGTTGCTTCTGGAGACCATGCACCTTGTGTGCACTAGGGGCTCCTTGCCTCCTCCCATTCCCCCCACAAACTCTAGGGGTGCTACCTTCCCACTATTTTAAGGGGTGGCAGGTGCTCCCGATTTCAAAGCCAGGCCTTTTGGGATGCTAAGTAGCAGCCTTGGCCCCTGCACCACTCTACCCCAAGGTTGATGAGGGAACTGCAGCTAACGCCGACCACCATAGGCTATATCTGTTTCAGCTGGGTCAGGTAACTAGCAGCAGACTGTTCATTGGACACAACCGGATATAAAGCTTCCTGTTCCACCCCTTGTATGAGTAGCTTGTCACTTGGCCTGTTCCTGATCAGAGACCCTTGGATCAAGTTCCTGCCTCTTCCTCTGGTTCCTCCTTCCTCACTCTAATTCTAGGGACTGACTTTGGTTTGATCCTTGCTGTGGCTTTGAACTCTGATCTTTGTGTCTTCTGACTGTGACCCCAGCTCCACCGCTGGCTCCAACAATTAGAGCCAACTGCCCCATTATGGCTCCTGCCAACTAGCAACTCACCTGCCATTTCCCATTCTCTTCCCCATATCAGAGCGTGTGTATGCCCCCCGTTTCCCTTGTGACTGTTCCTTCCTTGGCCTGCCATGTTTCAAAATCCCTTTCATACTGGATACAAAAGCTAGTGCTTGCAGGGTAGGGTGCAGTATTCACATAAGGATCATCTAAGAAGGTATCAGGGGACAAAATTACAGGTTGCTATCCTAGCGGCCCTGACAGCTTGCTCAGCCCTCTGTTTTCTCGGGGACTCCTTGCTGAATCCCGGACTAAGTATGGGCACCACCAGGGCTCTTGCCTGCCATTGCCCCAGAGGCCTGTGAGTCCACAGGAGCAGACTGTTGCCCTCCAGACTGAAAACAAGAAGCTGAGGGACCAAGCACTGGACCTACAGAACAAAAATTGCTCCTTGCAGGAGCAAGCTACAGCTCAGGTGACCGGTCCCTGAGGAGCTCTGCTGGAGAGAGATGGCGGCACCCACAGCAAGTTTTGCAGTTTTATTACCCGGTGCAGACTTCTGTTTATGCTCCAGCCCCGGGAGTATGTCACAGTTTGAGTTAAAGTGGGTCTAGTACTGAGCCTACCTATCAGGGAGGCCCTGACCTTGTAAATGATCTTTAAACAACAAACTAGTGAATGAGAGAGGAATAGAACTTCTAATAAGACAAACTAGAGTGTTTCTGGGGTGAACCTTTGAACGCAGCTACACTGTGTTCTCAACCCCAGCTTCCAGGGCCTCTCTCTAAAATCCTATATTCACAATACTGTCCCTTCTGAGGGAGCGTCTCTAAATTATACTCTTCCACAAACATATCTCATACAGGCCTCTCCCTTTCTAGAGCACGATCACCTGGCATTGACCAACAGGGATTCATTCTTATAAGCCTTTGCCATTGTTTTTCACTGACCCTCACAAAGGCTGCACGACAAAGGCTGCCTTACTAGAGCATTGGCAAATGCTGAACTCACCCCACCCCGCTTCTTACATCACCCATTTCACGTTTGGCCATACAAGCTGCCTGGAATGACGCCACACTCCATCAGTTTCAGTGTGGTCTTTGTGATGAGCTGGCAGGGGTGGACTCCCTCCCTCCTACCAACGCTAGGTTAGAAACCTTTACGGATCTGGGTAGAGACCAGACTGCAGGAACAGCAACTGGAAGAGAGGAGGACCCCGCCCTTATCTCCTGAGCAAGCTCTGCCTCGGTCAAGCCCATCCAAATGGACAAAGTACAGCCCCAAATATTCCCAGGAGAGTGAGATTCAGAAGATGGGAGCTCCTCTGTTTCTAATGTGGAGGAGTAGGGTATGCAGTGTCCACTCAAAACTGCTGCTAACCCAAGGGTAGTGGAAAGACTACACTCTCACTTACTACGGGTTCTGAGCATGGGAAAGAAACCCCAGAATTGTTAAATCAGGACTTTGTTGTGCATCTCCGCTACTACAGATTCCCCTGCACCTGGGGATCCCAGAGGCTGACCAGGCCTTTCCTATACAATGTGCCTTGATTGCCCCCCACCCCCCTGTCCCCGACTTCTGAATCAGTTTTATGGACTTTTTTCATGGCCTTAGTCCTTTGTCTTCCAGTATCACCCCAGGTTACCCCAGATCTGGCAGAAACAGACTGGTCCCCACTGGCTTGGGGTCTGGTTACAGAGAAGACCATACCCTCTGGAAATGGTGATTGGGGAATACCAGGAAATCCTACAGTTCCCCCTTATTTTAGGGGTACCCTGGTTAATCTACCATAACCCCCATATCCCAGAATACCATTTCCTTCCCTTGAAATTCTGTAAGAAGAACTGTCTTCCCATTCCAGAACTTGGAGCCCTGGAATCCAAACTAAAGGCACCTCTTCATGCAACCCAGGTGTTCCCCTAAATGGCAGCAACCCTGCCAGACCTAGAAATGCCAATTCTGCACAGTGAACAACGTCTTCCTGTGACACACCAAGACTACTGGGATGTCATTGAAAAATGCAACACAGACTCACTACCCTTGTATCATGTGTCTGATTGCCCCATCAACCTGGAGCCACAGTTCTGTTTAGGTGTGTATAGCCTATGTCCAAACCAGAGCTAACAGGATTAAGAGAATAACCTCCAGCCAGAGCTCTGACTACTGTCCATGTTTCACATGAGTTTTATGGTCCAGAGGTTCAGATGCCAAATCAAAACTGAGTCCAAACTCAAATTCTTTTAAAATGAACCAATTCCCTAACCATAAATAACTCCTTATTCACTTGTCTACAACTCACCCCAACATTTTTCAGTTGGAAAGACCATGAGATCACCATTTCTTACATGATACGCCCTTGCTGCCATCTCATTGTTTCCAGTTGAAAAATGTTCCATATACAATTACAGGCCTCCTGCTACATAATTAAGTATTTCTAGGCCCAACCCTGCATTTTGGATTCATGCATCGATTCCCCCATTATCTTTAAAGGGGGCTACATTCAAGGTAGCACTGTGTATCAGAGGAGTAGCCGTGCTGGTCTGTATCCACAAAAACAATGGAGGAGTCCACTGGCACCTTAAAGACTAACAGATTTATTTGCGCATGAGCTTCCATGGGTAACAAAACCACTTCTTCACATGCATGGAGTGAAAATTACAGATACAGGCATAAATATATATTGGCACATGAAGAGAAGGGAGTTACCTTACAAGTGGAGAACCAATGTTGAAGGCCAATTTAGTCAGGGTGGATGTAGTCCGCTCCCAGTAATTGATGAGGTGTCACTCCCTCTCTTGGCATTGACACCTCAGTTATTAGGAGAGGACTACATCCACCCTAACTAAATTGGCCTTCAGCATTGGTTCTCCACTTGTAAGTTAACTCACTCCTCTTCATGTGCCAATTTTTTTTTCCTGTGTCTGTAATTTTCACTTGATGCATCTGAAGAAGTGGGGGGGTTTTACCCATGAAAACTTATGCCCAAATAAATTGAGGATTGGTCCTGCTTTGAACAGGGGATTAAACTAGATGATCTCCTGAGGTCCCTTCCAACCCTGATATTCTAAGATTCTGTTAAATAAATCTATTTAGTCTTTAAGGTAGCACTATCTGCATGAATGCAGGGTTGGGATCTGAATGATTATTAGTGTTTGGTGCTTTGAGTTGTATGAACAGGAAGCCCAGAGCAAGGAATTATATTAAGGACATGCTTTAATTTGTTGAACAATAGAAATAAGTGTCAGCATTGGATTCTGCTTCATTGTGTGGTGTTCTTTCTGACAGGAAGAGGAGGAAAAAGAGTAATACAAGAGCACAGAAATACAGTGGGTGGGTAGATACAGAGCTGATATGTGACTCCTAATTTCCTTAGACAGAATGTTTTCCTTTTTTCATCAGGTTGCTACCTGACCCTTTGTGCCAAGAATCATTTTCAGAATGCCACATCCACATTGTTATAATGAATGTGGATGTACAAAAATGCCAGACACACTCCCATTACACTTTGCTCTAGGGTGAAAAGGAAACATTATGTTTGCAGAAGAATGGGTGTGTATGTGTATATATTGCAGTACCATAATTATCAGGCACTTTAAAATTTAAATAAATAAAAATCTGAAATGCCTTTTCTCAGAACTGCGACCCGATACCAGGTATAACACAGGCTCCTGACATGCACCCAGTAATTCCTGCATCAAGACTGTCACTTCTATTTGAGAGTGATGGGGTGTATTAACCCCAGAGTGGTTAATCAGACCCTGAAGTGAGGTAGGCCACTGGGTGGCACCTGTAGGGCTGTTAGTCATGTTGTCCCTTTCCCACCTGAGCAGCTAGCCAAACTATGAGGCCCTGGGAATGTTCCAGTTGGGAAAAGAAATTGACAACTGGAGGTTTTTTTATGCATACTTGCTTATTTACAAGAAATGGTGAAGTCCTGCTTCTCTGTGTGCAGGAGGACTCAAACCCAGAGTATAGCTTCTTCCTTACAGCCAGACTTCCTTCAGCCAGCACTCAGAACTGCCCTCTAGCTTATCCTAGGGTCACACTGTGCATAGAAGTGATGTTGAGACACTCTCTCCCCTTCCTACTCCCTCCTCCCAAAATACTCAGCAAAAAATCTCTCTCTATACAGCCCAAAACCCTTGGGTGGGTTCACTTTTCCTTAGATGGTGGCTTGCGATTAACTTACCTTTACAGTCACATTAATTTAGAGGGTATGTTCACACCCATCAATCTCAATGAAGTTTTAACTTGCCCCATAACAAGTTTTCACACAATTTATATGGGCATAGTTGGAGGAGGCGGGTCTTTCTAAGGAAAGGAGCACAGGGCAGTGTAATAAGGCCAGGGAGGAGATTCAGGGGGAGACGGATCAGAGTGTGTCCTCTCGTCAGAGAGGCCTGAAGCTTGGAGTCAGAGCCAGAGGGTCCTGAGCAAGGAGGAAACCTGGAGGCTGGGGGCAATGAAACCTGAGGCAAATGGCATGTTGTCCTGAGCCAGGAGGAAGCCAGAAGCAGTGACACCTGAAACACAGTGATGGTAGAGCCTAAGGGGCATTTGGACTGGAATGTGAAGTGCGGCAGGGAGAATGTGAAGAAGGTTGCAGTCACACTCTGGACATTAGATAGTGGACATATCTGGAAGACACAGTCTTGGAGCAAACACCTGAGGTTGACCCTCACAGAAAGATTGGAGCCAGACTTCAGAGGAGAAGCTGTGGGAGGTGTTGCTCATTACAAAGAGTCCAGGAAGGGGCAGGAGCAAAGGCCAGTGGAAAAGTTCGTGGTAGGAAGGAGTCTGTGAAAGTAGTGATAAGGTGACCAGCAGAGCAGACATTGGTGGTTCATTTTAGGGTCTCCAGTCTGGAACCCAGTGTAGAGGGCAAGACTGGGTCATCCTACCAGTCCTGGGAAGGTAGAAAGAAGCTCCCCAATGCAAGTGGGTAAAGACAGTCCAGATCCTAGAGAGACAGATGTAAGGACTACTGGGCCCTAGAGCCAGCGGCCAGAGACTTGACACAAGGTCTTCAAATTTGTGGGACTGCTTTGCTGGACTTTGTTACCCTGGAAGGGGTGGAAATAAAATGGGACTTTTTCAGTTCTTCCAGCCAAGTCACAAGAAGAGGCAGACCATTGCAGGATTGGAGTGGCCACTGACAGGGGACTTGAGACAGGAAAGAGTTGCTGTGCCACATCCAGCCACAAGGAGGCAGGAGCCAGCAGTGAAGCAATTCTTCTTGTTTGAGCTAAAAGATACCTTTTAGAGAACCCTCCAGTCTTGATTTATAGTAATAATATTCAACCTACCTCACAGTGGTATTGAGGTTTAAGAAACCTTTGAGAAGTGCTCTGAGATCCTCAAAGGCAATGTCTGAAGTAGTTAAACAAAGAAGGATGGTTCTTAGCTATTCACTATTTACTATCCTGTGGGTTTTGGTTCATTCATTGTACTTAATTTGGTCCATCTGGAATTCTAAGACCCAAACCACAACAGAGTGTGCCACTGATGCTCTTTTCATTAAGCTTTTATTTACATTTCCTCAAGTTCTGCCCTCCATTACACCAGAGTAAACAGAGCAAATGCACTGAAGTCAGAGTTATTCTGGACTTGTGCTGGTTTTTAGCAAGAGCCGAATTTAAGTTGTAGCCAGCACTACTAGTCACCAGAGCATAAAGTGCTGTCCTCTAAGACTTCAAAGTTTGCTCAGCCCTCAGGGGTTTTAGTATCACCACCTTAGTGTTCCGCTAGCAAAAATCCTCAAAACTATTTATCACCACCACCTGGGAGGAGTGTGATAGAATTGCAGACAGGAGGTGCTGGTTCTCATGGCCACTAATCCCAGGGGGTGTAAGATAGATAAAGATAAATACATCTAACAAGTTGTATGTGGTTTTATTTTTTTTAAGGTCTTCCTTCTATCAACAAACACTTCACTATTACACAATGAAAGGAGTATGTTTCCATTTGCTGCACACAAGGGCTAAGCAGTTTGGAAATGTCTATGATGCAAGCACAGGATGTCCAAGCTGATGGAATTGTTAAATTTCAGGGGAATCCCCTGTACCATCCTTGGTGAGGGTGAATTATCTGGGAAGAGCATGATGCATTAATCTAAACATCCATAATATCATACCTTCCAGCAGAAGTTACCTGAAACACTTCACAAACTCATCCATAAGGCATAGTATCCATTTTATAGATGGGTGGAGTGAATCATCCAGAAATTAAATGACTTGTTCATGCTTCAGAACATAATCAGTAGTGGAGTCAGTAACAGAAGCCTAGCATCCCAACTTCCAGCCCCTGCTCTGCTTTCTGGTGACAATGGTTCCCATTAAAATTAGCAACATCGTCAAATGTTTGCAGTGGTCAGGAGGATAAGTCCCGTTTGCAGGGCAAAGAAATTATTTTTGCAGTCACAGATATGGACTTGTCTTTTGTTCTTTCTGCATCATCCCACCCACTTTAATTTCATTATGGTCCAGTGTTGCTGATTAGTTGTACAGCAGTAGTGCTTAGAGACCCAAAACTGAAATCAGGGTCTCATTGTGATAAGTACTGCACTTGCATGGAGGAAGAGAGTCAAAAGAGCTTCCCCAAAGAGCTTGCAGTCTAAAAAATGGACAACACTGGCAAAGTGGGAGGGGTAATGAAGGCACAAAAAAGAAGTGATTTGCCTGAGATCACACAGCAAGTCAGTGATAAAGAGAAATACGTCCTAGAGTTCCTGAGTACATTTGAGTGAATAACTGATTTTTCAGTTCTCTGGCAGTTCTGAACAATGTGGGAGGGGGAACTCAGTTCAGCCCAAGCTGTAAAACTCTAGAGTTTTCAGTGAATCAAAAAAGTTGACAAAAATTTCACTGCCGGTTGAATGAAACTCTTAATTTGATCTGAAGGTTTAGTTTACAGGAATTCCACCTTTTTTTGAAAAAAAATAAAAGCAAAGGAAGGTAAGGGCTAGATACACAAAACCACCAGAAGAGAAAGAGGTGGTTCCATTTTGTATAAAATATTTGAATAATAGTAGAGGGAGAGAGAATGAGTGACTCTACAGCCCAGAGGGTTTGAAACCTGGATCCCTCATATTCCAGGGGAACACTCTAACTACCTCCTCCAGTTGTATGAACGGCATCTAATGCATTTGTGAATCTAGCCTGATTTTTTTTTTGTGGTTCAAAATTATTCTGTGAATTCATGTCAAATTCACCAATAGTTTGAGTTGACCCAGAATTGCATATTTTACTGAATAAACCATTGACCTGAAAAATTTTGTCCTGTTCTACTCCTGCATCCTAATTTGATGTCCCTCCAACTGAATTATGTTGCCCACAAGATGACCATTGCTGAGGCCACAATATCGACACTCAGTGGATGGATGTAACATTGTCATGATAGGTAGGGGAGACTTGACAGAAACAGGACATGAATTTATCCATTTTCTTTGAGGAATGAAGGCAGGGAACATTTCCACCAAGGTTTGGTCCATAATCAATTTTCAAGTTAAATAGTTCATTTGCTTCTTATATTCAAACTGCACAGCAATAATAGCTGAGCAAACTGCTTGCAACCTGATTGATAAGGAGATAATACACCAATTATCTCCATATAATCTTACCAAATGGCATACAGTAGTTTCTCTAGTGTTTTAAGACGTGCATGGAAGAACTGAGATTGGCCTATAAACCAAATATATTGTGAAGTGGTGGTATTTAAGTACCGAATCAATACCTGAGTTGTTATCCCAGCTGATCAAGAAGTTAGCTAAATCATTTGGTAATGAATTACATGAGATTCTTAAATAAACCCCATCTAAAAAATATTTCTTTTCCTTTATTGAAAGACAATCATAAAGGAATTAACCCAATAAACAACAATTGTAATTTTAAAATATTTCAGTGTTCATAAACATCTTTTTTTTCCATCACTGCATGCTATTCTTTGGAGGAACTGTTGTCCTGCAGCTGAGCAGCTTGAAGTGGGGGAAGGTGTAAAGGTGGCTTCAGGCCATTTTGTGCTCCCCTAATTCTGAGGCCATAAGGGTTATTTTGGGGCCAGGGGAGTCCACATGAAGGTACTGGTCTGGATCTAGTTTGAATTACAGCATGTTGAGGCTATTCTAATTTTCCAAACTTGTAGAGCAGGCTGAAAAAATTAGAAAAATGCTCATTGTTTTCCCCTTTTTTGGTCAAAATGTGACATTTTGACTGACAAATGTTGAAATTTCAAATCCAAAAAATTTGACAAGCCACAAAACACTAAGAGCCATTTTGGTAGCTGTAGAGCAGAGGTTCTCAAACTGTGGTCCGCGGACCACCAGTGGTCCATGCGCTCCATTCAGGTGGGCCGTGGATAGTTCCCTCTAAGGTGCACACCTGGGTGGCCGCACATGAGAGAATGAAGGGACACCCACCTAATTAGTGGAGCCATGCAGGTGTGGCTCCACTAATTACGTGCCTGGACTTGGAGAAGATGCACGTGTAAGGTGAGATGGTGGCCTTGGAGGGAATTTGGGACGTGCAGGGCTGTGGCAGCCAGAGAGAGAGGCTACTTTCCCCAGCTCCAGGGCTGTGGCTGCCAGTGAGACATGGCCCTCCTTCCCAGCCTCAGCTCTGTGGTTGCTATGGCAGGGGAGAGACCCCCTCCCCCTCCTTCGCAGCCCCAGCTCAGGGACTGCTGTGGCATGGGAGAGAGGGCACATCTTTCTCATTAGAAAGGTTAAGACTACTGAGATTAAAATGAGTTGTGGGCTTTTATTTGTAGAACAAAAAAATAATTTTTTTACATAGTGTTTTTATCCAAAGCACTTTATAGTCGTTAGCTAACAGTACAAACAGCATTTAGAAAGATCATTAGGTGGTCCACCAAGACCCTCAGCAATTTAAGTGGTCTGAGAAAAAACAATTGAGAACCACTGTTGTAAAGGTTAGGCCACATCTCTTTCCTCAAATCACACCCCTACACCAACAGCTGAATTTGGCCAAAAACAGTTTCAATTAGTCCCAGCTGGGGTGAGGGTTTTATCTGAGAGAAGGATACCCACCCACTAGGAACTCGGACCCTCAAGGTCTTTCTTATAAGTACTGATCAGCAGCCACATGATGATATTTGGTCTCTGCCCATCTGGGCATGCTTCCAATAGGCCGTTTCGGTAGCTGGTCTCAATTCCATGAGCCCTCTAGTCCCAAGCCAACAATGTATTAACTAATAATTTTTAAAAATGCAT
Organism: Dermatemys mawii; assembly: GCA_007922305.1. NCBI lineage: Eukaryota > Metazoa > Chordata > Testudines > Dermatemydidae > Dermatemys > Dermatemys mawii. Next base: position 4,985,781 of record ML677383.1, read on the forward strand.
TCTGAGGAGGGCACATTTTTGTATCCTTTTAAAACAAACTGGGAAGGTGCTGACATGATAAGCACTTCCAACAGGACCAACGCAGAACAAGTCCAGGGGGCCAGCAGCCCGTTTTTAGCCTGACCCACCAAATGGAGAAAGAATGCAGAGCGTGCATGACAGGGAAACTTGATTTAGAACACGCGTCTGTCACGGACTGGACAGCGTGGCTGAGGGATGCTGCTTGAATGGGGTAAGTGTGCAGCAAAGATCCCATCACAGGAGCCCTGTATGCAATATTGGGGTGTCTGTAAAACGCCATCCTTGGCGTAGGCCCATTATCTCTGACACAAGCGCTATGTCTTTTATTCTAGTAGTTTAAGGCATTTCTCTGGGCACATTGTTACGGAGTTCATAGAGCAGTTCTTTGCAAAGTATAACCCAGCAGGCTTTCTTAGCCAATTAGGCCCCAGTCCTGAAAGGAATACCAGGTAGGTAGACCCTCTTGCAGGACTGGGGCCTTAAATTAGCAGCTGGAGAGAGCCACACAGCTGCTCGAGTTGTACACTTTGCGCTGTATGTAGCTGTGCAATTCACCAGGGACTCTGTTGTGGCTTCACCACAAGCCCTGCGTAAGGGGCAGCGTGTTGCAGTTGTGCGTGAGGGCAGATCAGGAACCATTCTGTTATTCCTATGGTCACAGTTGTGTCCCTGGTTCCCCCCTTGACAATTTGTTCTAAACTTGTTCCTGCCCCAGTAGCAGGTTCAGACTCTTGTGCTACACCTTGTAACTTAAACATTATAAAGCTCTTCCTTTAAAGAAAAGTTGATTTAAATGTAAGGTACTGGCCACCTTCTAGTTAATAAGTGGCACATTCTCCCTCTCCCTGTAGCAATGAAGGATCCCCTTGAAGCAGAGCAGTTCTAATCTGTAGAGATGGGGGGAAACTGGATTTGGGGAGTTGCATGGGGGCTGTCTGGAGTTGGAGATGGGGGGTGGACAAATGTGAGTGGGTGTGGGGCACTTCCGAAAGATCCACCACATGGTCAAGTACATCAGGCAGTAGGGTTTGGGTTCAAGGTTCTAGTTCTAGCCCATCTCTAATATCTGTATAGATGATTGGACTCTTTGAATATGTTGGGTATATATGAACTGATAGGAGGAGCCTCATTGTGTCCTCCGCGGTGGATGTCTGATGATTATTCATTATTTGTATTATGATAGAGGTCCCAACCAAGCTTCGTGTCCCATTGTGCTAAATGCTGTATAGCAAATATTTGGAGCAAGGATTGTCTCTTGCTAACTTTCAATCCAAATAGACAAGACACAAAAGGGCAGCCGGGGGGGGCGGGGTGCAAGAGAACAGAGGAAGAGATGAAGTTGCGCAATGGGCCTGTGGCAGAGCTCCAAATAGATCCAAGTTGCCTGACTCTCTGTCCAGTGCCTTATTCACTAGGCCAGGGGTGGGCAAACTTTTGGGCCCGAGGGCCACATCGGGGTGGGGAAATTGCTTGCAGGGCCATGACTGTAGGGCTGGGGGTTGGGGTGCGGGAGGGAGTGCAGGGTGTGGGAGGGGGTGCGGTGTGCAGGAGGGGGCTCAGGGCACAGGGTTGGGGTGCAGGAGGGGTTCGGGCTGTGAGCTCTGGCCCGGCTTACCTGGAGCGGCTCCAGGGTGGCGGTAGGGTCAGGGCAGTCTCCCTACCTGCCTGCCCTGGCCTTGGCCCCGGCCCCACGCCGCTCTGGGAAAGTGCCAGCATCACGTTCCTGCAACCCCTGGGGGAGGGTGGACAGAGAGCTCCGCATACGTATGGTACCTCCCCCGAAGCTCCCATTGGCCACGGTTCCCCATTCCCGGCCAATGGGAGCTTCAGAGGAGGTATTCTTGCCTGAGGAGGCTGTGAAGGCCAGGACTATAACAGGGTTTAAAAGGGAACTGGATAAATTCATGGAAGTTAAGTCCATTAATGGCTATTAGCCAGGCTGGGTAAGGAATGGTGTCCCTAGCCTCTGTTTGTCAGAGGGGGGGTGATGGATGGCAGGAGAGAGATCACTTGATCATTACCTGTTAGGTTCACTCGCTCAGGGGCACCTGGCATTGGCCACTGTCAGTAGACAGGATACTGGGCTAGATGGACCTTTGCTCTGATCCTGTATGGCCTTTCTTATGTTCTTATGTATCCACAGGCGAAAGCAGCACACTGAGCCCTGCGCTCCCTCTCCCCCAGGGGCGGCAGGGATATGGCAGCACCACAGGGATGACAAATTTGCAGGCCAGATCCAAAGCCCTGATGGGCCACATCTGGCCCACAGGCCGTAGTTTGCCCACCCCTACACCAGACAATGCTGCCTTTTCAAATGAGTCCTGTAGGGCTAATAGAACTCGTGTGTGTGCATGCAGGGACAGAATTTTACCCCACCATATTTCTCTAAAATGATTTATAATTTTGTTCTTCTGAAAGTCACTATTATAAATAAAATGTAGTAGCATTATTAGCAGTAAATTTTGCAGACTTGTTTACTGCCTGTTTTATTTCACACTTCACTCCAAGGAAACAAAGTAATCCACTTTCTGAATATTTCTGAATAAAAGCCACAGGAATGTCATATTAATGACTAATTGCAGTACACTTTATTATGCAGCCCTGACTGGGCAGCGGGGGTGGGGGGGCAGCTTTGAAGTGTCGAGTGAGAATTGGTTCATTAAGTAAGCAAATGTGTCTCCAGGAATGTATCTATAACTAACATTTACTGGGAAAATCAATTAAAGATCTGCCAAATTGGGGATATTTAGGAAGCCTAGGGCAACTGAATCCTTCCTATTCCCTGGGGAGCTGCACCCAGCATAGACTGAATAGTGTCCCAGTGCATCCCCATCACATGTGTCCCCTGGAGAACATCTTCCAGAACATGAGCTCTGACAGGACTCCAAGAGGTTCTGGGGGAAGGAAGGAATTAAGTAGAGAATTCACAGGGTTATGTGGCTGCACATTTCCAGGCCTGCTGGATTTTACACAGCTGTGTTAATGTTTTTCTGGTTCCCCGCAGGGGGATGTGTCTAGTTGATGGGCTCAACTCCTGCAAGAACCATGCAGCCAAGTGGGTGGGGAGCCAGAAGGGCAGCAGGGGACACCCATCTATGTGGATGGCTCATACCTCTATGGCTCTGCTGTAGTGGGCTCTCTTCCCCATAGTTTTTAGCGATCCACATTGGTTGGGAGGACTCGCACGCTCCAGAGGCTACCAAACCCCTTCTACTTGCAGGGATGCTTCGCAGCAAATCCCTTGTAGAATATCCCTGCCCTTCTGGGACCCCACTGATGCTTTCTGTATGGGAGAGTACATGGTCTGGCCCAGTATTTGCAAGTGTGCATTTATCCTAGTCTTAATTCCTTTACCCCTGCAGGCTCTGCTGTTTCACTTGGCAGGATGCCCTGCAAGCCACTGATCCTGCAATTAGTAATTAATTATTTACAGTGCATTTATGACACATGGTTTTGCTTCAAACAGGCAAACAGAGCATGGATTGTTCCTAGAGGGTTTCCTTATTCAGTCCCATGTCGTGTTGTTAGTAGTAATCTGCTGGTTGCTAGAACTATACAGTTCCCTCTGCAAAGTAGACCAAGACCCTGATGTATCCCTGGTGGGAATAATTAGACTACTAAATCTTATTAAGCAGTATAAGTAGAACAGTAGGATGCTGGGTTTTAAATTGAGACTTTCTGGAAGAGTTTCAATATTCTTTAGTAACCCACATTCTAAGAAGCTTAGAAAAACCTTTTAATGTCTTACATTTGACTTCAGGTATCTCTCACCTTTGTTTCAGAAAGCTCCCCAAAGTGTTGTACAAACTATATAGTAGGTCAGCTCCACTCCTCTTACTGTGTACTAATTTTGATGGACTATATGGACCCAAGGAGTCAAATATGTTACTATGACCCAAAAACATGAAGTAGGTTTAAAGCAGATTCAAGGTGTGGCATACAGAGCCCACAGTCTGCTACATACTATGACGCTGACACCCTTAAACATCTTTTAAACCTGCTATTGAAAGGTTCAGAAAGAGAAGGAAAACGTGAAATGAAAATTATTAACTAAGCCTTTCATTTTAACCATATCCTATATTCCTTTTAGCTGTAAAGAAATTTCATAAGGGGAGCATAGCAAAGCGATGACTCACTACCACAGCACCGCCTGCTGGTCATTTCAGAATTAGCTCTTTCTCCAGCTCTGGAACGCCCTCTGCAGGCCGGTGGCTCGCCTGCCTCAGGCCCTGTGTCCTTGCCGGACCCCAGTACACTTTGCCCTGGGGTTCTATCCCAGCAGTATCCGCTTGCTTTGGGGCTCCCCTCCCAAGGGAATCCCCAACCCTCTAATCCGACCTTGCCTCAGTGGCTACTGCCAGTCATCATCCAGTCCCCACTTACTTTAGGTACCTTGGTCTCAGGTAGCTGGGCCCTCTCTCTCTACAGCTAGAGAGAGACTCCTCCAGCTTCTAGCCCACAGCCCTCTTATAGGGCCAGCTGTGGCCTGTCAGGGGCATAGCTCCAGCTGTGGCTGCTTCCCCAGTCAGCCTAGGTTTGCTGCTTTCCCCAGCCATAGCCCTCTGCAGGGCTGTTTTTAACCCTTTTCTGCCAGAGTGGGGCAGCTGCCCCACTACAGAGACACCCCATGTTTATCAATCTTTAGATTGTGTTAACGTTGGTAATAACTGTTCTTTTTGAGGAAGAGAGAAGAAGCTAGTTGAGGTGGACTGGAACTATTGATTCTAGTCTAATTGCATTTCCTAAAAGACAAAACACACACACACACACACACACACACACATAGGAAGGGAGAGAAAAGCACAGGAAAGAGAGTGTAATGCAGGTTGGTCCTTTTGGATGGTTTAATTAGTCTTATGTGTATTTACATAAACTGATGAGAGAGAGAAATAAAGATTGAGAGTCAGAAGCACTTTGGCTAATTAAAGGCATCCTCTTAGCGGATGAAATCATTGCTGCTCTATTCATAAGACTAGAACACACAGGTCATTCTATCATGCACAGGATACCTGTTTGGAGGATGTGGTATACCCCATCTGTACCTGTTCCACCAAAGCAAAGGGAAATTAAGTAAAGGATTCACAGTGCAAAAGGAAGAACTTTGCTTTGAAAAGGAGACATAGACAACTTCCAAATCAAGCAAATATCCTGGTTGGTTCATTCCACTTTGAGTCCAGTGGCTATCTCAGTGGCATATGCCTATTCTCAAGCATAGAAGTTACCTGTTGGTTTATTTTGTCTTCATCCATCTCAGTCTAGATGAACAAAGACAACATGGACACCTGTTATGCTGTCTTATTTTTTAAAGTTCAGATAGTGTTTCTTCTCTTTTACATGATCCTTATTGCCTCAGTGTCAGAAAACTAGGTGCCAGGTAAGCTCCAGGCAAGGGGGTTGTTTCAGTGCTCTCTGTTCGGTGCTCATGAAATGTATCTTGTCATTAATACATTGCACCAATTTCCGGTAGTAGTAAATAATTATCTGCAGTAGTGCCCAGGACACTGCAGTTCACTCTTCCATGATCTAATTACCCCATGCCTCCTACCCCTTAGACACTGCCATTAACCTTGCATGTAGAATGACAGCTAACGGATTTTCTGAGCTGAAAGCAAGTTTATCTTTCTATATAAAAATATGCAGTGGTGCTCCTGAAAGATTTTTCATGTTAATTCCCTGGCTATGGGCTCTATTCCCCTTATAAGTATTACATTTCCAGATGGAGGCTAACAGAAGTTCCTCCTGCTGTCAATTCTGGCATATAAAGACTTTGATAGCTTTCCTCCTCTTCTACCCCTCAACTAGAGACAGTCCTAGTTTTCATGAACAGTGAAGAAATTCATTTAGCAGATAAGGTATATAAAGCACAGACAGAATATATAAAGTGTGTGTATCTATCTATCTATCTATATCTTTATCTATATCTATATCTATATATGTGAGCCCAAGGTATAGATGCTGATGGGGCCAGAGCAATCATATTCTCAAAAGATGTCTGTATAATTTTCTATGCTGTAATGCACAGCTGGCAATTATCCATGGTGATTACCCATCTGAAATCTGAGATGAATTTGCAAAGGAGGCCCTTAACAGAATGTCAGGTTCTAAGAGGCACAGGCCTGTGCTGTTAATTCACCTTAGTATCAGGTGTGGGGAACATCCACAGAAATGCAACATTTTTTCTACCAGTTGACTTTGTCGACAGGATCAGGTGAGCTTTATTAGTTCCATCCCAAGAGTGTCTCTTGGGCAGGGATCTAGGGGTTGGTATAGAGAAAGGAGGATGTGGTAGGGGTTATCCTTGGGAACAGTCAAACTCATGCTGAAGCTTAAGAGCACTCTTATTTTAGTTAACAATTAAAGCTGACTGAGAATTTTCCGTAAAAATAATCTTTTGATGGAAAATGCAGGGCCAGCAAAAATTGAAATTTTCTGCAGGGAAATATCAGTTTTATTATTTTTTTTTTCTCCATCAGGTTGTGTTGAGCTGAATCCAACATTTTGGTTGGAATGAATTAAAACATTTTGTTTCAGGTCAGTTTGATAAAATCTGTGTCTGCCTGAGCTACTGTTGTGCCTGATTGGAGCTGTAGTTAGGATGTCGCATGCCCCTGTACTAAAATATGGGTTGGGATCGCTGCCTGGACTCGATCTCTCATGTTGCACCATGATATGCCCTCTAGTTGAGCCACCAAAACGTACTGGGGAGTCCCATGACCACAGTGCCATCTTTTGGCTGAAAGTTTCTGGCTTATAAAGGAGAATGGGGGCATGATATACTTGAACTACAACTCCCAAGATGCACCATAGGAGTTTAGGTGGGTACATTTCAATGGTAAATGGAGCCAAAATGGATTTTTTTTAACATTTCCAAATTGAAATTTTTCCGAATTTCCCCTCCCCCCCTCCAAAAAAAATTTCAACTTTTGTTCTGATATGGAATGGAAACAAATGGCAAAATCGCAGGATTTCTCATGGAACAGAAATTCTGATTTTTGACCATCTGTACTAACAGTAGAGGAAACCTCAGAAGGGCATAAGTTTGGACTCTCTCTAGTGTGCGTGTACTGTGTTAGGAGCAGAGTGGGAATGGAACCTGCTTACGGAACTATAGCTCAAATTTTTGGCCTGCCTTTATGCTTGAAAAGAACACACATGGACACACTGTGACTTCCACTGAATATGGCTAATTAAAATTTATCCTCCCAGCTCCGAATTTGTTACTAATATTGAGACTGACTACAGGAGCTGAGAGTTCTCCAGGGAGCACAGAGAACAGCTGGTTGAATTTTTTCACAGTTTTTTCATAGATAAATGGCCTTTTTTCAAAACCAAAACATCTCATGAAAAATTGACACTCAGTGTCCCATTTTTCATGATATTTTCTGCAATAGTGTAATTAACATTTTTTTCTGAAAATTGTTAGGGGTTTGTTTTTTAAAAAATTCCAGTCAAAATGATTAGAATTGATGATTTTCCAGAAGCTGGGAAAGGGCGACAGGGGATGGATCACTTGATGATTATCTGTTCTGCTCATTCCCTCTGAAGCACCTGGCATTAGCCACTGTTGGAAAACAGGATATTGAGCTAGAAGGTCCTTTGATCTAACCCAGTACGGCCATTCTTATGATTTTAGTAAAGCAAAAATGTCTATAAACAGTTTTTTACTGAAACCAGAGGTTTTGGTAAATGAACCATTTAATAAACCCTATACATAATTTTAATGCACATTTTGGTGAAGATTTTGTGGAAAAAAACAGAAAATGTATCTAGTTTGAACCCTGCTACATGGAAATTGAACCTGATCACAGTTCCCAAGCATTCTTCCTCTCTTGTTGGTAAATCTTATATTGATTTAAGTGGGGTCAAAGTTACACAGACACTGGGCACTTTTGGATATCCCTCCATTTATATTTATATCTAATATTTTTCTTTAACCAAAGGGACTAATTGATTTCACCAGACACTGGACTAATCAGACAATGATTTCCTTTTAACAGGAAGTAAAGAGAGGCAATACTGAACCACACTAACATGTCTTTCATTTCTCTGGCTCATCTGATCTTGAGGGATGGTTTCAAGTGAACAGTTCCAGAGCTCTTCTGAATCTGTCTGACAGCTCTGCCCCCAACATGAATTGTTTAGTTTTACTTTACTTCCATTGTTGAACATTTCTCCTCTCTTCTTGGAATTCACACTTTTCACTTGTGTTTCTGACCATCGCTTTGATATAGCATAGTGACTCAAAAAAGGACACCATAAAAGAATATCATCTGACCTTAGGGAATCCCTTTCTTCCACCCATCCCAAAGCATTCAGCTACAGCTACAACCCATAGGCCAGATTCTGCTTGCCACTTTTGGGTCTCTCTGCACTTCAAGTAAAGTTGTGATTCCAGCATGGATTGGCAGATCAATGCCAGCTTTAATCTAGCTAGCATGGGTAACAATGGTAATGAAGAGGCGGCAGTACAGATTTTAGCATAGGCTATCAAAGAGAGTACTGGTGGGATTGTACTCTGCATTCGCTTTAATGTAGGTAGCATGGGTAACAATGGTAGGGAAGACAGTCAGCACTGGCTAGCAATTAGGTATGCCTACCCGTGTTACAATATCACCTTCAATAACGTGTAGCCATACCCCCTCTTGGGGAAAGAGAGTGTAACAAGCTGTTCCTTCCTCTCTTTTCTCCCTCATGGTCGAGACAGTTCCATCTATACCTGGACTCAATTTGATCTCTCCAGAGAGTGCTAGTGGGTAGATTTGTTCATGCTCAGGTTGGCCCACTATAATGTCTGGGGAACAACAGTTTGTGCCCCAGTTGGTCACCCCTTTAAAACAGTACATGGAATCCTGAGCCAACAGGCAGGGTTTATAGCACAGAGGATGCCTTCTGCCCCTTTCATCGCTATCCAGGGAAGAATTTTTCCTTATATCAAAATGTATCCACTCACCCACTGAAATGCAGCCTACTCTGCAGAGGAAAGCATCAGCCTTTAAATGGTGCACCGAAACATTACCCCACCAGTAAAGTATAGGCAATGAACTCAGTCGGTCAAATTCTGCTCCTAGTGCAAATCTCACTTAAATAGGTTGAACCAATGAGGTTCAAGGAAAAAAAAGCAGAATTCAGACCAATGAGTTTTGCTTAGGTTTAACTAAGAGAATTTGGGTCATTTTATACAATTTAGGATAAAGTTGGAAAGAGCAGAAGCTTTTCCTAAATGCATTTTAAAAAAAAACTGAGTAATTTAAATGCTTTTTTAAATCGAGAAGCCCAATCCCATTTCTCCTTTCTTCTCAAATGCCAACAGAGCTATGACTTGTGATGATATACTCTGCATCTTTAAAGCCAGATTCTACTCTCAGTAACACTGATGCAATTCCACTGAAACCAACAGGTTGGTCATGGGGTAACTGAGAGCAAAATCTGGTCCTAAATCATCCCCTTCCTCTTGGACAGCCAACAGGGTAATCCCATAGAGTTAAATTCGTGACAGCAATTTGATTTCTGTTCAGCCACAAATCAGCAACGTTTCTGCTTGACAAAGATGCAGGTAAACCAAGGGATACCTGGCAAATTGAGGATTACTTAAGAAATACTGGTTTGTCTGTTTTTCCCCTCTGGGGAAGAGGCAGAGCAGTTAAACTCCCCTGTTACAACAAAAGATAATTCCTTGGTCATTATGGGTTTGAAGAAGAGCGGGTCAGGCACTTGGAGTTTAAGGATTGCCTTTAGATCTCTACTTTTCTGCTTTGTCAGAAAACTTCTATCCTCTGCTCTCTAAAGTTTGAGGAGAGATTTTTACTTAAAGGGGAGTCCTTGAATCGGTGTGTGATCTTTTCTCAGTCAGACTCAAAGAAGGGAACAACCCTTCTCCATTCTCAGCATTCTAGCCAATTTTTCCCTCTTAAATACATATGGGCGGATAATTGCCAAGGAAGGTCCTTGCCTGCAAGTTCGATGTGTGCTGTCTATAACTTGCTATGACAGCTCCTATGGCATGGGTGGCCAACCTGTGGTTCCGGAGCCACATGTGGCTCTTCAGAAGTTAATATGCGGCTCCTTGTTTAGGCACCAACTCCGGGGCTGGAGCTACAGGCGCCAACTTTCCAGTGTGCCGGGAAGTGCTCACTGCTCAACCCTGGCTCTGTCTCAGACCCTGCCCCCACTCCATTCCTTCTTGCCCCCTCCCCTGAGCCTGCCATGACCTTCTTCCTCCCCCCCTACCATGAGCCTACTGCACACCACAAAACAGCTGATTGGGAGGTGCTGATTGGCAGGGCTGCCAGTGGGTTGTAGACACTGGGAGCAGGGTGGAGGGAGCTGCTGGGGAGCTGCTGTGATGATATATTACTGTGGCTCTTTGGCAATGTACACTGGTAAATTCTGTCTCCTTCTCAGGCTCAGATTGGCCACCCCTGTCCTGTGAGCTGTATTCTCCACAAGCTGTCGGGTGTTCTCTAGAGAGATACCTGCTCGGTAAGATGTAAATCAGGAGCTGCAGGCCTTCAAAGGTCAAAAGAGCTCAGATCCAGGGTTGGGCTCATTATAGGAAAAAGGAATTAGCCACAAATTTCAGATAGCTGTGTGGGCTTGTAATCGGAAACACGACTCCTCTTCCCCTTTAAAATTCAGGGGTATTCAAATCTGAGGGGTTGACTTTGAGCCCAACCCTATTATTAATTCTTAGTGATGATGGATGAATCTCAGTAAACGTATAGCTTAGAGAAGAAGGATGGTTTGGTGGCTAATATTTTAGTTTGGAACTTGGGAAATGCAGCTTCAATTCCCTGCTTTATTACAGAATTTGTGTGTGTGAGATGATGGGGAATTGAAGAAAGAGAGGGAGTGATTTGCCCATCGTTAAAATTAAAGTAATAATTCTTCCCTACTCATATAATGTCATGTAGAAAAGTTTATTAAAAGATTGTGAGACACTTGGGTACTATGGTACAGGGAGGGAAGCATGTAAGTATCATAGATAAATAGGTTTGATTCACGTCACTTAAGTAATCCAAAACCTGGAATTGAAGTCAATGGCAAAACTCTTATTGACTTCATTGAGTCAGGATTTCACCCTGGACGTTTATCCAAATCTCTTGGGTAAGTGGGCCAGAAATCTCAAGAGAGCAGATATTCTCCTGAGGTTGAGTAGAGTGTTTCAATTTGTATAATGTGGATAAAAATACATATTGCAGAGGGTATTGTAAGCCCGCTGATTAGTTAATAGCTCTAAAGCACTTTAAAGATTAAAAGTGCTATACAGTATTGATGCAACTATTGTTATTCCACAGGGGGGAAAGGGAACAACCTTTAGGAGAATCTGACAATTGCAGAAGTAAGCACTTGGATGCAAAAGGTAAGATGGGCCTTTCTGTTCCTTTGTGATGCCATATATGTAGCTTAGAGAATATCAGAAAAGTTATTTGAGAAATAATATTTGATCCTATAAGAATACTGTATTCAAATTCACATATATAAAGGGAAACAAAGTTGTGTGTTCAATCTTAAAGGTGTAAAGGATTGTTTAAAGGCTGGACTTATGCCCTTTTTAGTTTCTTACCGTGAACACAAAAGGCCTGGAAAGTATGTATGTGGTGGTGGGGGAAGTAAGCTTTCTGGTGTGTTTACTTGATGCAGATCTGATGTGTAAAGTCTGGTCTTCTCTGTTTTTTTAACATCCACTGGGTGGTCTAAGGATGTTTAGTATTTGCTCTTAACACCTTAATTGAAGAGGTCAACACTGATTCTTTAGCAAGTTCTTCCTTTATTCACAATGGTACTTAATATCTATTACATCTGAATGTCTGACAAAACCAGTGTGTTTAACTTTCCAACTGAAATCCCTTCCCTCTGTTAGTAGCTCAGTTTACATACCCTTGGATTTTCTGATGTCACCATTCTTATGTCACCTAGTTCTCCAGCCACCAGACAGTCTTCCAGACATCCTGAATTTCTTTTGTAAAATTATATTCTCTTTCTCCTTTGAGGTAGGTATGTATCCACTTTGCAGCTGGGGAAATTGAGTGAAGGAGAAGTTAAGGCCCAGATTCAGCAATCCACTTAAGCGCTTTGCAGGACTGGGCCTCAGTGACCTGTTCAAGTTTCCACATCAAGCCACTTGCAGAGCCAAGAGCAGAATCCAGCATTCCTGATTCTCAGTCCTTGGCTGTAACCACTAGATAAGGTTCCTTCCAAACCTTACTCCACATTGAGAGAACATGCCAGCATAGACTCCCATTGCCTTTCCCTACATACTTTTATATGCTCCAGTGGTTAAAAAAAATTCTTCCAATCAGCAAATTAGTGGCATTTATTTTCATTCTGCAGATGCCGTGATGCATGGTAGACCATACCCTGATCTGTGTTATGATTCTGCTGTGTATAGTATTCAACAACCATGCTTCAGTCAGTGCTAATGCAGCTGAAGTATTTCCTGGGCCTTTAGATATTGAATCTAATCTGTGTGACACACTATGGGGACACCCAGAACTGCAAGACACTGTTATCTCTCTGCCTCAACAAGGATGAGCTTTGCTAGAGATTAGACTCTGTGTCAACAATCTTTCTTCCTCACTAGCAAACGCCTCAAGGTGTTCCCTTCCGGCCCAAACCTTGCCTAGCAGGCACCAATCAATGAATGCCAGCCCCTAAGGTCTTTAGAGATGTTTCTTTGCAATGCACAGCACCCCTCACTGTGCATTTACAAAAGATATTGAGTTTGCTGCTCCATTAAAGAGTCAATACATGGCATCTTATTGATTTAACTAAACACACCCTTCCTTTCAAACATGGCACTGAGTTGGTTTATAGTAAAAGTAAAACAAGTTTATTAATAGAAGAACATGGATTAAACTATAACAGGTTGCAGTGATAAAAATGGAGATCATTAGAAGCAAATAAAAGTGAAAACACACATTCAGAAAACTAAAACTTAACCGAGCATGGTACAGTCTTTGTACAAGATGGTTTCTCTCACCACCCCCTTCTCCTTTCCAGTTATGTACTGACCACCCTGGCTAGAAGCCCTCACAAAGATCAAATTGCTTGGTTTCTTTTTCTCTTAAGGTGAAGGATAAAGATGGACTGTGCCTCCTTCCTTACATCTCCAAAGGGATGTCTGTTTTAAAGTCAGAAAGACCTTCTGAGGATTCCATCCTTTTTGTCTCTCTGAGGTGCAGGAGCCATGTTAATTCTCTGTCTCTCAGATTCAGACTCTGGATAATCCCCAGTGGTTTAGCTTGATAGCTTTGTTGATGGCTAATATGTAAATTGAGGTAAACCCACAGTCCTTTGTCTAGGACAGACCTTTTTATTACCTTTACCTAGGTAAAAGCTGCCTAGTCTTAAACATGCTCAACATATAGAAGGAATTCATAATTTTACATATAGAGTTACCACATGCACATCACAATGATATTAATAACCCAGTTGTGATTAGCTTTCACATGGTACCTCAAAAGGTATATTTGATACAAATATTACTGTAGCAGTGTATAGGGTGTGATTAGAGTGGTACCTAAGGTCACAATCTGTTTACCCACTGTGATTCTAGAATAGGCTATGATAGCTTCTGCTATTTGGCAATCAGTGTTCTAACCAAACTTTTGACCTCTGTATAAGTTTCACCTACATTCAGATCATCTGGAAATTTATAGCAGACCTAGTCAGATGGAATAGTCTTCATTCTTTTCCATGAAAGTTAAGTCTGTGAGAATGGAAATGCTTCATGGCCATGCTCTGCAGGTACTGAGATCAGAATCTGCCCCTTAATATTTTAGCTCATTAGCCACACTCTTGGCTTCAAAAGAGTGGCGATGTCCAGTTTTCCCATGGTACTTACATTACTCTTTAGCATTGTAGCTCCCTTATTTGCATTTATGACGCTGCATATCTAATGATTAAGCAGGGAGCTAACACTAAGGATTTCTGGATTATGTTCCCAACTCTGCTGCTTATTCATTGTGTAATATAGGGCAAGTCACATGACTTTGGTTTCTATTTACCCATCAATAAATGAGCATAATGTTTACTTTTTATTTTTATAGCAAAACCAGCGTATCCAGTGGTGTGTGGGAGCTAAATTTTGTTAATCAAGAAACAGGCTCCTGCTGCAAAGAGTTTACAATCTAAAGACATGACTGTTGAATGGACATGTATAGAGACACACTAATGCAGTAGAATACACAGTGTCATATAAATATTATACTCTGCATGCTCCCTAGAATAAATGTTGTGACAGATATGGCAATTTCCTGCAATATCATTGAAAAACTTAATTGAATTAAGAATAAGTATTTCTGAAATCCATTGCATTAATTAATGGTTTATGTATTATTGTGGGTCGGAATTGTGTAGAACCTGTCTCTAGGGAGGAGATAGGATACATACCCTCAAAAGTGTTATACACTTCAAAGGACTTTAGTGGCCAACGTGACAGAAAAGAAGGACTTTTGAGTTAAAGAGCATCCAGTGGTTTGCCTGGGCAATCTCTAAGGTAAGGTGAATGAGAATGCCCCATCTCTGGTGATGCAACACTCCAGCCTTTTGAAATTACACCCTGAGGAGGGGACCATTGTCTGCTTATTACCTGTTCCCGGAGTCTCAAGATCAAAGGCCCATGCCACATAAAGGAAAGACTAACTATTTAATGGGGGTGTTAGTTTTGAGCTAAGGATGTTATGAATTTATGACCAAGACACCCATTGGTAGGGTTTCAACGACTGGCTCCTACCAGAGCCCTTCCAGGAGTTCGGGCTAATCTCTAGGAGGTTTTTTAGCATATGTGTAAATTCTGTTATTGTTTTTAATGTTTCTCTAATGCTTTTGTCTTAAGAATAAATGTGCTTGTTTAGCAAGAACTGAGTGGTAACTTGTAACTGCAAGCAATTACAGCTGTTCATAGCTTCTGGAGAGAGAGCAAAGGATAGATGCTAGCCTTTTTAGGTAGTCTGGCTTGCTGGGGCTACCACAACAAATGTAGGCAGAGAACTGTGCAGCCTGGAAAAAACCCAGTCAAGAGGCAGAGAGACCTGGGTCTCTGCTCAAGAAAGGTGATGTCTGAGGAGCCAAGAGCTTACAGTATGTGCTCTTGGTGGATCTTTCAGGGGGAAATACAGGTGAAGTTGCCCTGAAGAGTGACACCTGGGTTTGTAGAAGTCCTTTGAAACATACGAGGAAGTAGTGACTCCGATGCTCTTGGACTTGCGTGCGACCAATGGGAAAATGGCTTTATAGGTGACAGAGCCAGCTCTCTGAGCTGTCAAGATTGCCATTGATGGCACTAAAGGAGGTGAGGAGCATTGTGGGACTACACTGGGAGGACTAATGTCACCACTATAACTGTTACTAATACCTGCTGTCTACACTGGCACTGCAACACTTCAGAATGACAGGTTGATGGATGGTACAATAATTAGTTTTACGCAAAGAGAATACAGTTCCAATGGTGGTGTAATCCCAGAGCTAACATGATGGTAGCAATTGTGTGCACAACTGCCTGGGAATTCAATGGAACTTGCGACACCAAAATTATTTCATGCAGACAAAGCCAGACAGGAGGAAACAGCAAAGTTTAGAAATGGTGAGGAAATGGAAAGAGTGATCAAAGATGATGCTAAATTTAAGAGTGTGGAGAAAGGAAAGACTAGATTGAGAATAACAGAGGAAAAGAGGGTGGTGAGGCTTAATTAATTGTAAATTAAAGTTCTTTGATCTCATCTGAGAGGAAGTCTAGGTACAAACATTTATTAAGGCAAAAATGACAAAGATGGATAACTCATATGTTTATTACAATGCCATGTCAGAAATGGACACATACATTTAATCAGAAAGAGACTGCAGACCAGGCCAGATTCACATCAAGTTGAATTAATGGAGTACTTAACTATATTGGATGATGTTTTAAGCTTGATGAGCAATGAGTCACAGATAAAGCAGATAGAGAAAACAGTCCAACCATTCAGACCTTGGACATATGCAGGCACCTTAGATTCAACTCAAGTGTGGGTCTGATGGACATCTGAGGTCATCTGGATCCATTCTCTAACCTAAAGGTATGGAGATTCCATAAACTCTTCACAGTTATAACACAGGTTAGGTGGACAATTAGAGTATACCTACACTGCAGTGAGGAGCATCCCTCCCAGCCAGGGTAGACAGACTCATGCTACTTTGGCTCAAGCTATTTCACAAAAAATTGCAATGTGGATGTTGTAGCACCGGCAGAGACTCAGGCTTGTCACCTGAGTTTGGACACACCAGACTCCTGGGATCTGAGTTTGGATGGCTAGGCAGAACCTCCAACAGCATAACAACATACATCTATTTTTATTTAAGGTGACCAGATGTCCTGATTTTATAGGGACAGTCCCGATTTGGGGGTCTTTTTCTTATATAGGTTCCTATTATCCCCCATCCCCTCTCCCGATTTTCCACACTTGCTGTCTGGTCACCCTAATAGTTCACTACCTCGTGTCGAGGTAGCATAAATCTGTCTACCCAGGCTGGGATGCTTGGTCCCAGTTGCAGTGTAAACATACCTTTAAGTTTTAAAGATATTGTAATGATTTCATATTCAAGAATTAAAATAGTTCTATTTTCCCTGGCTAACCAGGGGTTTCTCTTTTTGTAAACATGAAAATATACATCTGGTGAAAGAACACAAACGTTAAAAACATTGGTGTTTTTCTGATTAAGTTACAAATTTAGTTCTAATTAAGGATAATTTCAGAATCTTTTAAGGACTGAAATTCAGGCATTACTAGGTATTATCCCTACCTCAGCAACTTGTTAGTGCCTTCTGATTTTACTCAGAGTAATTGCAAACTAAACACAATCTGCTTTAAATATGAAATTGTAACAAGTCATTTGTTAACCTAATTTTTAGAAGAATTCAAGCAGAGATAGTGTTTCCTGGGGGAAATTTTATAATAAATACAAACAAAATGGTTTGTTTTTAATTAGAAAAGCATTTCAAATACATTGTACATTTCCAAACATCTTTAAAACAAAGGTTTACAGTATGAAATGATCTTATAATTCATCCAAAGTACAAATTACTTATTTTGCCAGTTTTGGAAACAGGTGAATTAAATGGATTTTTAATGCTGTGTGTGTATTTGAACTTTATGATGCTGATAAATTTGGCATGACAATTTGATGGTGTATGCAGTATTGTTGTAGCTGCGTCGGTCCAAAGACATTAGGGAGACAAGATAGGTGAGGTAATATCTTTTATTGGACCAACCTCTGTTGGTAAGAAAGACAAACTTTCGAGCTACACAGAGCATCACCATTAATGAAGACACTGGATTTATGGCTTATTACAACTGTCTGTAACCTACTAACCTCCCTTTTTACTCCTATGACTATAGCAGTATTAATGGACACCTTCACCATGAATCGTCCCATAGAATAGCTAAACTATCTGTTTGAGTTTGTATTTAGCAATGACACACTTAGTACATTTCCCAGACATGAAGAAGAGCTCCGTGTAGCTTGAAAGCTTGCTTCTCATACCGATAGAAGTTGGTCCAATAAAATATATTACCTCACCTATCATGTCTCTCTATTTTGATAGTCAGCAGATGTAAACTAATTTTCAGTGAATGACACCAGGGTTATCTGAAGCACCATGGAAAGGCAGAAAATAAAATGCCATGAGGAATGGGAGATTAACAGGCTGATGCGGAAAAATCCCTTGAAATATGGAGGAAATTATTGTTTAGGTGGATTTATGGAGGTTGTAAATTAATATAACAGCAGCACCAGACCCTGCATCCCTTGCTCCTCATGGAAGATGAAATCATGTGAATCAAAGCCCTGAAATCCAGACTTGTAATTACAAGCAGTGTTTCTTGGGAGTAAGCTGGACATTTACTCGAAAGGTTGAGATGTTTTGCTGTTTGTTTGTTTGTTTTCTTAGTTATTGGACCTACGTGATTCTACTAGTGAAAGGGTTTATCTGAATCTCCTATTTGCACAGTTTGGCTGTATCCACCTTAATATTTTTAACCCTCTTTATGGCTAGTGCACAGCAAGCAAGGCAACTCCCCTGGAATCTGTCAGACTGAATAGCTCTCCTTCTATCCTGGGCTGTATATCTGGCAGGGATATAGGATTTGCCAGACTAGATCAAATCGTTGGTCCATCAAGTTGGCACCCTCTGCTTTGGGCAGTGGCCAATACCTAATGCTTAAGAGGAAAGTGCAAAAAAAGAAAAATCAAACACACAGGGGCCCAACAGTAAAAATAACAGAAAGGGGACTTCAGTCAATTGTGCATTGTTATGAAGAGGGGAAATTCCTTTTGGATCCTTATCTAGTGCCATGAAGAATCATAGAGTTGAAGGCCAGAAGGGACCACCAGACCATCTAGTATGAGCTCCTGTATATGAAGCATGACATTTGATGGTCTTTCTCTTAGCATCCATCACTAATGATCTCATTCATGACCATACAATTATGAATCCCCTTTTTTTGGTTAATAAAGGTGCGTTAAATTTTGTGTTCATAAAAGCTGCTGGATGGAGAGTCCTTGGGCCTGAAATCCGTAGTTTATCCATAGCACAGATATACATGGAGAGCAAAGTTGCCTGCCTTCATACAAACTCACAGAGACCATCATAAAAGATAAGGCAGTCTCCGGGCCCATTTATTGCTTGGTTTCTCTGCTGCATCTGCAAAAAGGAGCGTGTTCTTCATTAGGTGAACAGAAGTCTGCTGGGAAGTGCTTAGAGAGATTTAGCAAACCCTTCTAATAAGCCTGCTAGAGCATTTGATTCAATGACCTCTTGTAGTAGTAATCGTGAATCCTATATGATGACTGTATGCCATGGTAAGCCATATTTTTTTATATATTTGCTGCCCGTTCACTTCAAATGTCCCCTTGTGCTCTTTAAATACAGGAGAGAGACATAAAGGGACTTCTAAGTTTTCATCACAGCCACTTTAATGTCAAACACCTCAATAAGGTCTCCTCTAACCCTTTTTGATTTTGTGCCTGCTTCTGGATGTCTGCTTAGTTTATCCACTCCTGTGGGACACCAGTCACCAATAATTTCATCTGAAAGAAAAAAAAACCTTTTATCTGGGCAGTTTTATTTCTTGAACGGGGAGCAAACTTGCTCCTATCGAAGTTAATAGCAGTTTTGCCATTGACTTCAATGGGAGCATGGTTAAGGTGTTAAACATCTGAAAACCCTTAAGGTAGCTTTAGCTTTTAATTCTATACTAATGCACAGTTTTGTATATTCCCCTTCCCACCGCCACCTCAAAGTCTGTCTATTTAAGTATCTTAGAAGGTGAGTCAAGGAACATTTCATTCAGTCAGCACAAAGCTTTTACCTTGGGATATCTGGTATTCTCCTTTGAATTCGAATGAATTCAAATAGACAAAAAGAATGTGCTCAAATCACGTATAATTTCAGCATTTTCCAGTTAAATATGTTTTAAAGCTTTTGGCTAGCTCATGCCACTCAACCCACTTGCTGATCTATTACGCTTTGAAATGAAATAACATTCCATTAAAAATGTACCCACTTCTTCTCTCCATCACATAACTTCATAACGTTTCTTGCTTCCAGGAATGACTTTAGTAATTACTGCCAATAAATGCTGTTTGTCACTTTGTTTTTCTTGCCCAAAAGCAAAGCATGTATATAAAAAATTCTTTAAACAATGACATTTGCAGCACAATCTGCCGTGTGATTCCTTTTGGTATCATCAACAAACTGCACATTACTTATTATCCCCTCTGAATCATCTATGGAGATAAGAAACAGTTAGCATCCCAGAACTCATTTCTGCACATCCCTCAGTTACTAATCATCTCCCATTTGGATCTTTTTTATATTCGCCATCTATTTTTATTTTGTGTTTCCCAGCCCAGTTTCAGAGCACTTGTCTATTTGCTGTGCTTTCATGCTAGGCGCTAATAATTTCCTGCAAACAACTCTATTACTTGCTTTTTGATCATCAGCTGTGGAGCATTTGGCCAACCAGGGAGCTTATAAGCCACCTTTGTACTTCCCCCAGGCCCTGTAAGCCTCTCTGCAATGGGCCAGTTGTCAGCACAAGTTGAAAGCAGCCTGAAGCCCAGGTGGGCAGTTTCAGCATTTGGAGATCACTGGGACATAGAAATGCTTTAGCCACACTCCTTTTCCTTCTGCCACTCCCCTTATGCTGATTGCAGGGGATTGTAGGAGCCACTATGGGAAACTGCATTGGGCAGCCCTGGAACTCAGATTCCCATCTTGTCTTACAGAGCCCAGGTCGTGTTAACCTTCAGAACGTGGGGCAGCACTCACCTGCACTCTTGAGCATGCTGGAAGTGTTGAGTTGAGAGACTTGTGGTGGCTAGTTGTGGGGTGTTGTGATTTATGGTAGTCTTTTAACCGTCCCATAGGCTATTATGCCGTGAAATATCTTGGGCAATAGAAACGTCTGAATTAAGGATATTTATATTTTGGTTTTTAATACTTGGCCAGGCATCAAGAACTTGGACAGGCAGCTTTAATACATTTTTAGTACGTTTATAACCTATATATTGTAACAGCTTCAGTTAAGGTGGGGAAGGAGAAAGAAGCTGCAGGGACACTTTAGGAAATAGATTGTTATCACCCAAAGTGAAGTTTGAGCAGGAAATGGGAGTCCCTCCCATCTTCCCTATAAAACACGGTGCCCCAGGGTGGTATTTTATGACCACAGGTGGTTAGGTTCTGTTTTACATCTCATTCACAGATGGCACCTCCAATAAAACATTACATCTTGGTGTGTCTCGTGGCATTGAGGGAAGAGTGCTACTTCCCGAGGGCCTGAATCAGTCACTGAAGTCAGCAGAAAAGCTTT
This sequence comes from Dermatemys mawii, assembly GCA_007922305.1. Lineage (NCBI taxonomy): Eukaryota > Metazoa > Chordata > Testudines > Dermatemydidae > Dermatemys > Dermatemys mawii. Next base: position 5,006,651 of record ML677383.1, read on the forward strand.
ATTGACTTTACTGGGCTTTGGACCAAGCCTTGAATCATCAGTACAACAGAGGTTTTTCCTTGGAGGTGTCCTCTCCAGATACTAATCAGGCCCAACTGTGAAATCTGACGAACTCACAGCTAGAACACCATGAAGAAAATATTTGTATTCAAAAGCAGGTATTCTGTGGGATATATGGCACTGTTTTGAACCTGTATGTGGTACAGTGCCCTTTTTAGGTGCAACGTGGGGGGCACAGGTGTGTAAGTTCAATTATCCCCATCTCCACAGGTGCTGCAGTGTGGATCGATCTAGCAGGCTGGTACTCAACCCTCCGGCCAAGGCCTCTTGGCTCTTGCCCCCTCTCGGGGTTTCAGATAAAGCAGTGAAACAGCCCATAATCAGCAAATGAGGTTAAACAACAGAGAGGAAAGGAAAATCTATAGGCAGCTCCTGCCAGGATATGGCTCTCTCTTACTTTAGACAGCCCTGGGAGTATCACTGTCCAGGTTAGAATTCACTGGGGCTCTAGTACAAGTCTCGGCTTTGTCCCTCTCTTAGCTTAGGGGATCCGCACACTCCTGCGAGGCCAGGGGCTCTGCAGGCTGCCAGCCCTCTCCCTTCCCAGGGTTCCCTCCTTTTACTTCCTCCTTCAATCCTGGCATGATTTGCAAGTGTGGAGGCGTGGAGTCACTCAAGCCCAAAGCAGCCCCTTCGGCCTTTCCATGCCAATGTGTGCTTTATATTTCTCATCCCAGGTATATCCTATACTAAAAGATCTTATTACACTTATCCATTTTATCTTCTGTAAATATTAGTTAATTTAAGATCATACGACCTTGCTTCTAGTATAGATTGTAAAATTTTCAAAAGTCACATAGTCCTAGATTTTCAAAGATATTTAGGCGTTGTTCCACTCAACATTGCTGCCCCTAACTGACTTAGGATCCTAAGAGTCATTATCAAAGGGAGCTAAATCAGCTAGCTCTTGCAAAGATGGTAGGACAATACAGAAGTACCTTCAAAAATCTGGGATTGAGTGATTTAGATGGTTAAATCACTTATGATCCAATTTTTAAAAAGTATTTAGGTATCTAAAGATGCAGATAGGTACGTAGTGGCATTTTCAGAAGCACCTAGGTGCCTAATGTGAGTTGACCAAAGCCTAAATACCTTTAAAAATCTGGGTCTAAATCACTTTTGAAAATGGATCTTAACCTGCTAATCCCGTAGATGCCTTTTAAAACTTTACTCAATGTATATAAATAGCAGACATCTGATGATGATGCCTCTTTTTCCCCAAAGGTAACATATTAAGAATCTTAAGCCAAGTGATTCTGAAATTTAGTTTAATGAATGCTGGAAATGTCAGCCCGATTTTTGCTTTCATGTCATTTGCTTCAAAATGCTGTTATTTTTTCTCAAGTAAATTCTCAGGTTTCTGTTTACACTCTTATCTCATCATGTTTATATACCACTTAAAATCTAATATGATAATTATTGTCAATTATAATTAAAAAAACTACTGTCTTATAATTACCATCTTCACTGACATTAACATTACAGATAAATTCTAGCTACTCGTTCCAATGGAATTCTAAATGATTTATCCTATAATTTATTGGAGGAACAAACCCAGAAGAATTATCAGACTTATTTTCTTTTAATATGTCTGCAGTTCTCTTCCCCTTGTGATCTTGTTATTTTACAATGTGGGCCCTTGTCTGTTGCAAATAGGATAGAAACCACTAAATAATTTTACACAGGCCACTGAACAGGTGTCAGATGGTAATTGTTTAAGTCAAATCTGAACTGGATCATACTTGAACTAATAAACTAGGTCCAATGCCAATAGCATATATATCACAATTCAGCATGGCCAAATGCGGCTATTAAGATGCCAGGCAATGTGATTTTATTCTGTATATAATACCATTAATAGAAATCAGAATATATATCTCAAAGCACTTCATAGAGGAGGGAAATTACCCCAAAGCATTTAGGGTCTGATCCAAATCCTATTGAAGTCAATTGACTCCCATTCACTTCAGTGGATCATGCTCCTACGCCTCCACAAAGCCCGTGCGCCACTTATGTCTTTAATATAAGACTTAAGTAATGCATAGGTGTTACAAGGTACTCGGGGTCCCGTAGGAACGAGGCACACATACAGCTGCTGAATAGAAGTAGTGAGTTTATTGAAGGCAAAAGTGGCACACCCGCAATGGGGACTCCCTTCGTTGCTGCCACTGAGACGGGGAAAGCCCGATGCACCGGAGCAATGCTTAGGATGAAGCCCACTGCGCGTGGGAACAAAGGCAAAGAAATAACAGGAATATTTACATCTCATGCATACCTCATGAATAACTAATACCTTATTTCTATCTTGTTAGTATTACATAATGCAAGCAGGTGTCTCATTAGTATTGCACAAGGCGAGCAGGCAATGAGAACCAGTTAACTCCGGCATGTGAAGTATGTGATAACAGAGCAGCAACCAATAACAGCAGCATGACCTATAATACCCTTTCTTTCCCTGGAGCCGAAAGCGGGGAGCACTTCTAGATGCCCATCGTTACAATTTCTTCCGGCCTCCTACAATAGGCATTATGCTGGCCCTATGCACAAACAGATTAGTGAGGTTCTGCCTTGATTTGCCAGAGTTTATGTTCCTATTTTCCTCAGTAGGATTTGGCTTCCTATTTTTTTGTGATGTCTTTTTGTCTCTAACCACCTCTTTTAATCTTTGTTTAGCCATGGTAGCATTTTTTGGTCCTTTCCTTTTTTTTTTAATATTTGGGGTATACATATAGTTCGAGCTTCTATTATGGTGTTTTTTAAAAGTTTCCATGAAGCTTCCAGGCATTTCATTCTTATGACTATTCTTTTTAATTTCCATTTCACTAGTCTTATTTTTTGTCGTTTCCCTCTTTGAAGTTAAATACCACCTTGGTATGTTTCCTTTGTATTTCCCCCTATACAAGTATGTTAAATTTAATTACATTTTGGTCGCTATTACCAAGCAGTTCAGCTATATTCACCTCTTGGACTAGATCCTGTGTTGCTACTTAGTACTAAATCAAGAATTGAGAGTTCCAGGACTAGCTGCTCCAAGACACAATCATTAATGGTGTCTAGAAAAATTATCTCTGCATCCTGTCCTGAGGTGACATATTCCCCTCAATATGGGGATAGTTGAAATCAACAAATTACTATTGAGTTTTTTGGTTTTATAGCCTCTCTAATCTCCCTGAGCAGGTGGTTGGTAGTATATTTCTACTGCTGTACTTAAGGCCCTACTTGAATCCAAGGATAATCTTCAAATAATTGCGACTGAGTTGTGGACAAGACATGGAAAATCATGGAAAAGTAATAATGGACCTTTATTAATAGCAGTAATCTGGAAAAGTCAGAGTAGAACATTTTGTTTAAGAAAAATTTGTTGAAATGATATAAACACTCGAGCATTATGTTATGCTTGCTAATTTTTTTGATAACCAAACATTTTGCTGCAACTATATTACATTCATTAAAAAAACGTGATTGGCACAATATAAAATTCAGAAGACTAAAAGTCTTATCACAACTGCTGTAGAAATCAAGTCCAGTTACTTTAGTCTTTTACATTTTCCAGGCATTGAATGTTAGTGCAGTACTAATTGCATACTCAAAAGATACGTAAAACTGTGGATTGTGCAAACTAAGCTAATTAAAATCTAAATTGTGGTGGAAGCCTAATATTGCGGGATCTGCAATTTCCACAATGTCACAACTGAAGTAGGTCCTTACCTATATTTTTATTATTACGGAATTTCTATCCATAAAGATTTATGGTACTGTATGATTCTATTTAAGGTTTTTATTATATTTGACTCTGCTTTTTTCACATATAATGCTGATTTCCCACCACTACAAACTACTCTGACATTCCTATATATTTTGTAATCTGGTATTACCATATCCCATTGATTATCATTGTTCCATCAAGTTTCTGTGATGCCTTGTCGTGAGGTAGGTACACTCCATCCCATGTGCTGGGTCACGTATGGTGAGAAGAAAGGAAAAAGACTGTATAGCAGCCAGTTTGGTCCTGTGTTCTTGACACTGACCATAAAACATGGTAGTACGGCCTAGTGGCCAGAGTCAATAAAGCAGCCCTTCCACTTGAGACAGCATGGCCTAATGGCCAGAGCCAATAAGGGCAGCCCTTCTGCTCAGGGCAGCATAGCCCAATGGCCAGAGTCATTAAAGTAACCCACCTTTGTGGGATTGTGGCCAATCAGCCCATTTACTTTAGCACCTAAGTGGGGCACCCAAGATAGGAGGACTCCTGCCCCTCTCTGCTCCTCCAAGTCCCAGCCCAGGATGCTGGCGATGGTGGGAATGATCGCTACTGAGTCAGCGGGGACCCTCACAAAACACGCTGAGCAGTTCCCCGATTCACTCATTGGAAAAAAGTCTAAGTCCTCTGGGCTGCTTCTTACCCTTTCTCCCTCGGCAATACTCCAAGGTTCCCTCGGTCTTCTGGGATCCTCAGGTGGCGTAGCTTCCGCTGGAACAGTTCCTTCTCTGGGGTTGCCAGGCAGCCTGGAGTCCGTCTGGAGCTCTGTGTGCCCTGGCTCTGTAACCGGGGCCTGTAGCAGCTCCCTGGAGACAGCCTGCCGTCAGCATCCTCCCGCATCAGCAGCCTGCCCAGAGTGAGTTGGGCTGCTTCCTTTTATACTCTACTTCTAGGCTGAGCATGCATAGCAGAGTCAGAGGGGCGGGGTTTCCATGCAGCGTGGCTCCGGGGGAGGGAGGAGCGCGCAGCCCTGGCCCCGCAGCAGTGCCTGCACAGCACAGCTCCAGGGGAGGAGCGGGGGCAGCCTCCCCGGCCAGGGGGCTGGACGGCATGGTCCCACAGGCCAGATGCGGCCCGAGGGCTGTAATTTGCCCATCCCTGCCTTAAACAGACCACACTATAAACTTCAATTACATAGGCACTCAGCAAGGAAGCACACAGCAAGCAAACAGACAACAAACTCACCCCATGGGTCATGTAATCACTCCTCCTTCACATGGAGAACTCCCTTGAAAAACGTCTGCTTGCTAGCTCCAATTTAAAGGAGATCATTATAGTAGCACCTAGAGATCCCAGTCCAGGTTGGGGCCCCATTATGCTAGGTGCTGTATAGTAAGAGACAGTCTCGCACCGAAGACCTTATAATCTAGGTTTACAGTCAGACAAAACAAGAGGGTGGGAAGGAAGGAAGAGGCGGTACCAGTAATGTGAACACATTTTTGCATAGACTAGCTGGAAGCACTATGTGTTATGCGTATTGTTGTTGTTCCCTGAGGGAAAAACATCCTTCTGTCATAGTTAACTGCAGACACATTGAGATAAATCATAAATTTACTTGCTCAAGGCCATAGAGTGAGGATGAAAGGGGGAGGGGTCATTACAGGTGTCAAAGGATCTTTACAGTTGAGAATCACTTGTGCTCATGCAAGAAAGCAGGTAGTGACTACCTAGAAGTGTGCTTAAATCCTTCTGCTTTAAAGAGGAGTGTGCTCGTTAGTCTGTTCTGCATTGTGATCAGCTCACAATGAAAAACTGGAGATAGTAGCCATCAGGAGGCCTACTCTAATGGATAGGAAGTGTAATGACCCTTCCTGCAGGGATTCAATCTGTAGTGCTGTAAGGAGCAGAACGAAGTTCTAAGGTCATGTTCTGACCTTGCAGGGTTGGAATAAAGTTGATGTCCTAAGGAAGCATTTAATGTTGGGATTTGTACAAAAACCTTCCTTTTTCTTGAACATGCTGGGAGCATGATACTGCAGAGACTTGACCTTTTTGCTTGGGCACTCTGATACACCCACAATAAAGTCCCTTTGCGGGAATTAAGGGCTAGACTTCACTCATTTAACATGACAGTTAAACGATGGACTTTTCCCCAGGAATTCATTTTATAACTTGTCTGGTCCTGAGTGGACTTCAAGGCCAGAAGGGATCATTATGATCACCTAATCTGACCTCCTGCATGTCGTTGGCCACAAAACCTGACCACTCACTCTTGTAAGAGGCTCATAACCTCCAGCTGAGTTACTGAAGTCTTCAAATCTTGATTTAAAGACTTTAAGTTACAGAGAATCCCCCATTTACTCTAGTACAAATCAGCAATTTACCTGGGTCCCATACTGGAAAGGAATGCGAAAACCCCTGACGGTCTCTGCTGATCTGACCTGGGGAAAGATTCCTTCCTGAGCCCAGATATGGCAATTAGTTAAACCTTGAGCATGTGGGTGATTCCCACAAGCCAGATTCTTTGTAGTAACAGCGGGCTTTCTATCTAATGTCCTATCTCTGGCCATTGGAGGTATTTGCTAATAGCCTAGTCACAGATGGCTCATCTCATCATAACAAGCCCTTCATAAACATATTAACTTCGGTCTTAAAACAAGTTGGATTATTTGCCCCCACTGCTCCCCTTGGAAGGCTGTTCCAGAACTTAACTCCTCTGGCACTTAGAAACTGTCATCTGATTTCAAGCCTAAACTTATTGATAGCCAGTTTATATCTGGCACCAGCAGACCTCCTCTGTGTGATAGCATTGGATCATCAAATGTCTAGGTTAATGAGCCCTGACAACCACAGCATCTTTCAGCCAGAAGGTCATAAACAGCATCACTAAGAACAGCCATACTACGTCCTTCTAGTTCAGTATCCTGACTTCCAACAGTGGTCACTGCCAGAAGTTTCAAAGAGAATGAACAGAACAGAGCAATCATCAAGTGACCCATCCCCTGCTTTCCAGTCCCAGCATCTGGCAGTCAAAGGCTTAAGGAAACCCAGAGCATCAACAGGGGATGGATCACTTGACTAAAAGTCATTGATGAACCTATCCTCCATGAACGTATCTAATTCTCTTTTAAATGCAGGTATACTTTTGAGCTTCACAACATCTCCTGGTAACAAGTTCCACAGGTTGACTGTGCATTGTGTGAAAGAGTATTTCCATATATTAGTTTTAAACCTGCCACCTATTAATTTCATTGGATGAGCCCTGGTTCTTGTGTTATGTGAAGGGGTAAATAACACTTCTCTATTCACTTTCTCCACAGCATTCATGATTTTATAGACCTCAGTCATAACCCCCTTAGTCATCTCTTTTTTAAGCTGAATAGTCCCTATGGTCTAAATCTCTCCTCATATGGAAGATGTTCCATCCCCTAATCATTGTTGTTGACCTTCTCTGTATCTTTTCCATTTCTAATATATCTTTTGTGAGTGGGGCAACCAGAAATGCATGCAGTATTCAGGATGTGGGCGTACCATGGATTTATATAGTGGTATTATGATATTTACTGTCCTATCATCTATCCCTTTTCTAATGGTTCCTAACATTTTGTTAGCTTTTTTGACTGCCACTGCATATTGAGCAGATGTTTACAGAAAATTATGCACGACTCCAAGATCCCTGTCTTGATTGGTAACAGCTAATTTAGACCCCATCATTTCCTATTGATAGTTGAGATTATGTTTTCCAATATGCATTTATGAACGTTGAATTTCATCTGCCATTGTGTTGCCCAGTCACCCAGTTTTGTGAGATCCCTTTGTAACTCTTCACAGTAAGCTTTGGACTTAACTATTTTGTGTAATTTTGTATAATCTGAGAATTTTGCCATCTAGTTTTTCCAGATCCCCTTTTACAGATCATTTATGAATATGTTGAACAGCATTGGTCCCATTACTGATCTTTGGGTTACTCTGTTATTTAGCTCTCTCCATTGTGAAAACTGACCATTCCTACCATTTGTTTCCTATCTTTTAACCAATTACTGATCCATGAGAGGACGTTGCCTCTTACCCCATGACTGCTTCCTTTGCTTAAGAGCCTTTAGTGAGAGACTTTGTCCAAGGCTTTCTGAAAGTCCAAGTACACTATATACACTGGATCACCCTAATCCACACGTTTGTTAAACCTCACAGAAAATTATATTAGAATGATGAGGCATGATTTATCTTCCCATGTTTACTGTTCCCCAACAAATTGTGTTCATCTATGTGTCTAATCATTCTTTTCTTTACTATAGTTTCAAACAATTTGCGTTGTGCTGAAATTAGGCTTCCAGGCCTACATTTTGGGGCCTTTCTTAAAAATTGGCATCACATTGGCTACCCTCTAGTCATCTGGTACAGAAGCTGATTTAAGTGATTCACTGCTGCTCTCTTATTCCTATCTTTTGTATTGTCCTGATGTGACAGAGTGCTGGGAACTAGTAGGTTAGCCAGTCTCTGATCACTCTCACACTAATTAATTCCCTCAGCGAGGTATGATGAGGGAATAGATATAATTATCTAATTAGGCTGACTGGCCAGGTAAACAAAAGGATTAATTAGCCAATCAGCAGAGGGTTATAGAATGTGTAAGCAAGGTCTTCATGAGTTCCCGGCTGACATCTAGTGATGCACTGGGGGAAAAGACCTCAGGAGCAGATTGTATTTACATAGTCACACCTATTCTGACTTGGCATTAAGCAAACAGACCTGCTTTGCTACAGTGATCAATTTTGGCTGGTTTGGGGTTATAATTCACCCTGATCAGAAAAATGATCTGACGAGAGATAAGTGAATTTCCTTCTTCCCTAAAAGCCAATACGATTGCTACCACATTGGTACTGGTGTGGGGCTGAATGTTTGTGTATGGGTGGGGGGCTTGCAGCAGGTGCACATCCACTGTGCAGACCCCTGCTTTGAGAGCACTCACTGCAGGGCAGCATGCTGGGGAGGGGACCTGGGAGCACAGATGGAGGATCCACCACCATGTGGATCTTTTATCCTCACCGTCATTAGAGAGAAATCATATAAGGGCTACAGAGGCTACTCCAGCCATGTATGTACAATAGTGTGAATTGGGAATAATTGCATTGACATCCAAGGAAACACACCAAGAAGAGAATCGCCCAAAAAGTTCAGATAAACTTTGTCCAAACTCCTGGGTACTTAATCAGAACTGAATGCCAAGCCATGATGTTCACTTGTCTCTAGCTACTGGTACATATCTTTATGATTGGCTTTCTTTGCCCCCAGGCAAATAAGAACCATGTGTCTCCTGTCCTTTTGATTTCACTTTGTTTCTTTTGTTATTCTTTTCTTCCTAGATAGCAATGATAGACATATTTATTCAGAATCCCTAATAAGTTAATACATTCCCGCATATGTGCTAATGTGTTTTCTGTCATGGTATTCATTATTACTTCAGGCTTTAATAATGTTCTCAGCTTGATATGGTTAAGAATAATGAAGCATTTATTCGCATTCAAACAGCTAATTAAAAGGCCCAGTTTTATTTCTGTGAGGTGTGTTGATAGCTTAATTATAACCATATCGTTCAAAACACTTCTATTTTTTATGTCCCTCTGTAACTGTGCAGTGTCTGTACTTTTCATTTTCTCCATGATAATGTGTATTAGTGTGGCAGTGGAGAACAATATAATTCAAGTCAGAAGAACATCATTTATGCAAGCAAGCTGTGATGTTATGATGTGTGATTATTATTGTGAAGCTTAGACGGAAAGCCTTATGGAGCAGGGTGAGAGAGTTTGTGTGTGTCTGTGTGTAAAACGGGACTGTTATTGGGGCCTGTAGGTGGTACACTCAATACAAACAATAAATAATGAAGCATTGATGATAAATAGCTAAATACCCACACAGGGCCTGATTCTTCAAAGTGGTGGAGACTGTGATGCAGTGTAAAAAAGGAACATAAGCAGTTACACTAATACAGTCACCACTGTTACAAAATTGCAGTACATCTTGTATAAGGTGTGTCATGTAGGGTATAAACGGAAAAATTATAATTTGATTATCCTGTTTAAATCCATGTATAATCATTATATATGAAGTTATGAATATTTTCGATGTTTGTATCTCAAACATATTGTTTTATTGAGTGACACCCTGAGACAAATTTTCATCTAGACTAGCCAGCCTGACTGATGACCCATTAAGGACTATCAGTTTGCCTAATGAGTCCCTCCTAGAGACATTTCAGAGAGCACTCAGGCAATAGCTGCCCCATGATTCAGCAAGGCATGTAAGGACATGTGATAAGGACATGTGCTCTAAGGTGCCAACTTTTGCCAGTAACTTTCCATGCACTGGGGCTGAAAGTATAAAAGGAGACTGTGACATAATTTATTTCTCTTCAGTCCTGTGCACTGTGATTTTCTAACAAAAGGAAGCTTTGTTAGGACCAGGACTGATGACCCCCAATCTTTTGGGGGTGATTCAAAGAGACTTTTTGCAAGCTAGCAAACTTACCACCTTCACTGCGATCAGCCTGATCCATAGACTCTGAAATCACTTGTAATGTATATGATTCCTTTAGCCATTTAATAATTCTCTTTTCTTTCTTATTTATAAACCTTTAGTTACAGTTTCGCTAAAGGAATCGGCTGCAATGTGGTATTTAGTGAGATCTAAAGTATATATATTGACCTGTGGAAGTGACTAATCCTTTGGGAGTAGAAGAACCTTATGGATGATTAATCTGGTTTTCAGTAACATCTCATCACAAAGACCAGATGTCTGGGTGGTGACAGGGGCTGGATTGACTGAAGGAGACTGTGTTTGCCCTTTGTTAACTATGTAGTGATACAGGGGCTCATTTTGTTACTGGCTTGGTGACCTCTAAGGTTAGAATAAGCAACCGTTTTGGAGTGGTGACTGCCCTGTTTTTTGTGGTGTGACTGCCATGTGCTTTATCAGTCTGTTCTGAATTTGTCATTCGCAGCTGTGACCCATAGCAGGCGCTGTGACAGAGACATGGGAGTTAAGGGCATTCAGCACCTCGCAGGATCATATCCTTACAGTACAGTGCATCAGATAACCCAGGAGCTACATTAAGATACCTTAAATGGCATGGCCTTCCACAGAACTTTACTGACCTTTGGTATATTTTGTCACTTTTTATAACTTCAGTGTAATACCGATGATATCTTGAAGTGCTCGGTAAAGGCTTGAAAGAGTCTGAGACCATCAAAGTCATGTGGTCACAATCCCAACGGTAGGAGTCCCATTCACAAAGAGCACACCTGTGTCTTAGGTCCTGATGGAGTCACTTGGTGTTTGGCATCCAGGCAGGAGTGCCGGGTTTGGGACATGTATCACTGCATGTTGTGTGAGGGATTGGAAGCAAGGAGGAAGGCAAAGGCGCGGTGCTGGGGAACTCTATTCATCCCATCCTCATCCATGCTACACCCTTTGCAGCAACCGCCAGCGATGCAATGCCCTCTCTCTGCCATTGAAAGAACTCAGGGCAAAGGTGCCTCTGCTCAACCTGAGCCTTCCACTCAATTGTGTGTTTCGACCCAGTGGAATCAGGATTCTCAAGCAGACTGGGCGTCACCATGTGCAGTCTGGTTCAGGATTTGGAGTGCTCTGATACAACTGCACAGCAGAAAGTGCACAATGCATTCGCCCAGCAATAGGAAAATGTATCTGCACTTACCTGAATGTTTTCTTTCTCTGAGTAATAAAATCCATAGATCCCTTCCAATGGATGTTTGGTCTATTTGCAGCATGGGGTCAGAACCAGGCCAGTCAGCCACCGGTAGCTGAGAAGTGCCACCATCTCATGATGTTCTCTCTAGTTGAGATAACCTCCATAGCCAGGATAATTCAAATCTTCTTTCCTAAATTATAGATTGTGTTAAATATACTTCGAAGGGGGGAAATGCCATCTCGGTCATTTCCACTTAACGATCACAATCTCCATCTAAAACTTGATTCTGCATCATTAAAGTCAATAGAAGTTTTGCCATTGACTTGAAAGGGAGTTGGCCTTACTAGCCCCTCTTCACCTAAAGGAGCACTTAGAAGCCAGCTGGAATGTCCCAGGGGTTATGCCCCCCCCCATTGTCATCACTAATATTATGTCCCATTTGTTTGGGGAGCTTTTAGAATTAAGGCACTGAGGATGAGAGATACACAGACAGAAATCCTGGCCCCATTAAAATTACTGGGAATTTTCAACCACAAACTTTAAGCCTGATCCAAATCCACTAACATCAAAGGCAAGACTCTGATTGACTTCAGTGAGCCTAGGATTAGATTCCATGAGCTTTTTTAGCCATATAACCACTGTATGAGTTTTGATAGGACACTGCATTTAAACTCCTGCAGTTCTGTCCCAGAATGTGTTGGATGCAATTTAAAACCCAGTGTGCATTCTCTGGGGGCACAGTCTCTCTGGTTGTTCCAAAGTCCTAGTCAGAAAACTGAATGGGATATTCTGTAAGGTATTATCCCCCAGTCTCCTTTAAAGTATCTCCCACTAGGAACTGAAAAAAAAGAAAAAAAAGAACTCTCTAAAGTAACCATTAGGGTTTGATTTTTGTTCTTTGCTCCAATATACCACTTCTCCTGTGCACTGAATTTTTGATTGAAAGGATCTGCAATAATTATTTTAAAAGCCGTGATTTTAATAAATACTTTGTGAGGTTCAAGCCATTTTTTTTTTCAGAAAATGAGCTTCATCTCTAATTAACGTAATGGGATAGAACAGCCAATGTATCAAATTTCATGCATTTGAGCCCAGAGGGGATCAAGAGGTAGAGCTCTCGAAACAAAGACATGATTCATTCTATGAAGTGGAAAATGGAAATAATCACATTTGAGGAAATGAATTGTGAAGGAGATAGAGGCTGAAAAAAACAAGCTGGGATAAAGAGACAGAAATGGATCTGTTGTTAACAAAGAGAAGAGTCAAAGCTTGGAAAAATATTGTCTGGTTTTATCTGTTGCTCTCTAGTTACTCCTATCCAAAAAAACCCGATAAAAACCAGAAAAGGGGGGTAAAAAACCCCATCTAGCAGCATGAATCAGAAAACACTGAAGTTCTTGCCATTTTAATGTTCGTGATCCTTTTCTCTGAACCTACCAGGTTCTTTTTTTCCCCACAGTAAAATAAAATAAGCAACCGTCTGCTGCAGGAAAAACCCACACAACAATCAAATTAAGTGCTACTGGGTTCCTGGAATTTCATACTCCTTCACCTTCCAGCTATGTTTTCTCTTCTGTCATTCCTTAGTCTCTGAGATGACTGTCTGAACCAGGGGATGTGGAGCACTATTTAAAGTGGGGAGACCACAGAACTGCCTCCACGCCTGACACTCCTCTTCCCCTCTCAGGTGTCTCTCATCCAAGCAGCCTGACTCCCCTGTCCCATGAGCCCCTACACTCACCCCGTCCAATTTGAGTGAGTGGTGGTGTGGCCTGGTGCACAAAGTGCCACTCAGGTCTGGCTCAGCCAAAAAGTGGGTGAGCCATGGCTGGGTTCCCACTCCACTCCATTGCCAAGTTCAAGTTTCATAAACAACATATTTTTTTATGTATGCAGTGTAGTTGTAATCATGTTGGTCCCAGGATATTTGAGAGACAAGGCAGGTGAGGGAATATCTTTTATTGGATCAACTTCTGCTGGTGAGAGACAAGCTTTCAAGCTACACTGAGCTCTTCCTGATCCCCCACTTCTTGCCGTGAAACAACGTCCCAACCTCTCCAAGTTCATCCACACAGACCAGGACACACCAACTCAAAGCAGCAACTGCTAGACACTAAAAATCATGGACTGAACAGAGACAATGGATTTATGACTTAATACGACAATTTATAACCCACTAGCCTCCTCTTTTTGTCCTATGACTGCAGAGGTGTTAATGGGCCACTCGACCTTGAATGGTCCCTTCGGATATGTCTACACTGCAGCGAGGAACCCGCGGCTGACCCATGACAGCCAGCTCAAACTCACAGGGCTTGGGCTGCAAGGCTGTTTCATTACAGAGTAGAATTCTGGTCTCAGCCCACCTCACAGGATCTTACACCCCAGGCCCTAGCCCAAGCCCCGCAAGCCTGAGTCAGCTGTCATGGGTCAGCCAAAGGTTTTTCATTGCCGTGTAGACATCCCCTTAGACTATGTGCTTACTACTTATGCTAAACAATCTGTTCCATCTTGTATTTAGCTGTGACACTGGGACTACCTTTCCCAGACCTGAAGAAGAGCTCTGTGTGGCTCGAAAACTTGTCTCTCTCACCAAACAGAAGTTGGGCCCACAAAAGATATTACCTCACCCATCTTGTCTCTTTAATATGTTTTCCATGTCTTTTAGTTGCTGCTGTTGTACTGCTCCTCTTTCCCTGTCCTTATCTGCTGTCCTTATTTCCTGTGTTTCTCTATTTGTAGACTGTAAGCTCTAAAAGCAGGGACAATCTGTCTTTTCTGTAAAGTGTGATGAATAGACTGAGTTACTTCCTTAATAGAACACACAGACTCTGAGTTAGTGCCTCAACACACATCCTTTACTAGTAATTCATGACAATAATGCACCATAAACCTTTCCTCAATCTTCCTGCCTGAGGTTTGTTGTCTCTAGGGTTTACCAGCAGGACTTTCTGGCCAAGATTTTCAAAAGTGATTTTGGGTACCCACTTTGAGATGTGTTGAAGGGGGTCTGATTTTTCAGAAAATGCTGAGCATGTTCCCTCAAAATATTAAATTCTGTTTACATATCTCAAAATGGGCATGCAAAAACTGAGGCAATCAAATTCATTGGGCACCTTTGAAAATCAAGGTCAGTGATTCCTTCCTGTTCAGTTTCCTTTCCTAACAAAGACACTTCTATCTCCTGGATGTCCAGGCTAGAGCTCTGTTTATCTAAGGAATTTCTGTGGCCCCCATCAGCAGAGTATCTGAGCAACTCACAATTGCCCAGTGAGGTAAGGAAGCTTTGTTATCACCATTTCACAGATGGGGAACTAAGGCACAGAGAAACTAATGGACTTGCTCCAGGTCACCCATGATGTCTGTGGCAGAGTAGGAAATTGAACTCAAGTCTCTCAGGTCCTAGACTAGTCCAATGCCCAAACCATTTGACCATCCTGCCTACGATACTGCCATTGTACTAAATTAGCAGATTTCTGCTGTGTTCTAACACCTACTGACAGCTTGGATAATTAGAATACATGCTTCTTAACCATTTTTGTCATCATATCTGTGTTAACTAGCAAAACAATTATATGTCAGTTACTGATATGAAAATGGCATGGAGAATTCTGAATACAACTTGTGGCAGTGAGCATTGAGCTATGCACACCATGTTGTGTTGTGACTTGTGGCAACAAGAGAAAAAGGAAGGTCATGAAGATAGAAAACTACTAAAGAATTGTTACTTTTTCCGTAAAAACACAGAGCCTGTGATGTGAGAATTAAGTCTTCAAAGAAAACTGAGGTGAAGGATTAGTCTGTGGGACAGGAACATGTTCAAACACTTTTGGAATTAGAATTGCACATTACCAGTGTGCAAGTGGCTATGCAATATAGTACAGTGTGTTATCTGTCAGGAGAGAGAGTTATCGCAGATTACTTGAATCAGCACTGCATCCACTAGCAATTTTGTGTATCTAGCATTGATTTGGAAGAGAAGGGGGAAAAAACACAAAAAAGGGTTTTTGATGTCTGAGTTGGAACAGCAGAGAAGGAAATAAAATTCTCAGCGGGTATTTGAAATACATAAATGTTGTAAAACTTGAATTATTCAGTGCTCAGAGATTTGGATTTTTGGAAGGAGTTATAGGGGGAGGAAAGTTACAGATTCATTGCTTTCATTTTCTGTGTGTTACAATTGGATATGTTTGCTATGCAATTGATCTTGTCCATCCCATCCCTTCTGTCACTACCTGGGACAGAGTAACTGTGGCCTGGATCCATTAAAATTTCCTCTTTCCCCAAACTAAAACTGCTGATTTTCATCTTGCTACAGCCAAGAGCAAAACTGGACATGCAAAAAGAATGGCTGTTCTCATAGTATTTCTAGCCCACCCAGAAACAAGCTCTACTGCAAACCTCATATGAACTGTTATTTACTAGTTATATCAAGGTCAAGTCCTTGTCCAAGCTCCATTGCGTTACGTGCTATACCAACACAACACAAGGCAATCCCTGCCCTAAAGATCTACAATATATGTAATTTTCCATCATGTGATCAAGCTGGTTGAATTTTTCCGATATTTGAGTTTTCAATGAGTTTTTTCATTCAAAATTTGATTTTTTTTCAACAACAACAAAACAAAACTCAAAAATATTAATGTAAATTGTTCAGGCTTTTTGACCAGCTACAGAACTGGCAAAATTTGGCCTTTTATGCTGAATTCTTTCAGGCTCTCCATTCACTTGTGGGTCCTCTAAACAGCAGTGGAGCTTTGCTTGCTTTACATTCCATTCACAACATGAGCTGCAATGCAGGTCAGAGAGCGTGCACTTGACTGGGAGACAGGTAGCAGCAGCACATCAAGAACCAGCATGATTGCAGAGTTCATCATTAAGGCGTGAATGGGAGAAGGGAGCCAATGGCTGGGCAGGGAATCATTGAGATTGCGGCCTGCAGGAGGATCATAGCAAGGAGATCTTCACTTCATAACTTTCTTGTAGTGAAATGAAGGTATGTCTATACTGGAGTCATTGAATGTGATGGCAGCTGGAGCTGACAGACCCAAGCGAGCTTGGGTTCCCACCTAACACTGCAGCAAGGCAAGCTTCAGTGCAAGACCCTGCAAGTCATTTCCCAAGGTTCTGGGCAGGTTTGTATAGTCCACACTGAGGTTCATGCTGCTATGGCTTCACTGCTTTGGGACCCAAGCTAGCTAGATTAAAGCTAGTTCAGGTGTGTCATCCTGAGCTGCAAACACAGTGTGATTGCAGTCTAGACACACTCTAAGACACTTTCCACTAAATGTTGGGAGTGATTGTATGAAAGACTTCCAGGATCCAAAGACAGAGCAGCGTTCATAAATTTCTCTACACAGATGTTTCTTCTTTGGGTTGGCTATTGAGCTCACTTACATAAGACAATGGATTTACACCACTGGAAAATCAGAGTAAACGAGATGCGAACCAGGCCCTTTGTTTTAAACCTAAACATCTGATGTGCTATGCTTTTTATTTGCCTGTAGGCGGGAGAATCATACTCGGTACTATAGCTCAAATGACAAGAGTCACCCTCAAATAGCAAATATTGTTCTTGGTTACACCATTGTAAATCTGCAGGAATCCCATGGACCTCCATGGAGTTGCTCAGGATTTACATCAAAGTACCAGAGCAGAAACTGTGCCTCTGTCTTTAACATAAGCAAGAAGTATTTCAGAAAATGCTTTAAAGCAGAAAATCCCTTAGATAGAGCAAGTGAGAAATGTAAATCCCGATGTGGTCTTTTTCCTTGGGAAAAACATATATTAAAGGGTGCCTGCATTTTATTGCTCTAGATGTGTGATTTATTATACAACAAGCACTGTGAGTCATCTTTGCATTCAGCTCCACTGATCAGGAAAATAAATTAGATCCTGAAATCTTTGTGCCCATGATAGTGACTTAGTATAAGAAGTCATTAAAGCAGTAAATTATACACACAGCTGTTAACAACATGTAAGTATCTTGTTTTCCTTCTTTTAGTTCAGAGGAACATCAATTAGTTCAGTGATATTTACACTAATATCTTTATTTATTCGGTGCAATTGTCCATCTGTTTCATTGAGGACTGAATTACAATGATTCTGCCAAGAGTGAAGGCATTAGACTTGCTGATTGCTAACCTTTCCCAGGAGATAAGAAGAGTCATGTTTACAATTTTCCTACATATAGGAGATAACACAAAGGCAACATGGCAGCTCAGAGAGAAGGGATTTGAAATAATCCCAAACAAGAGAGGAGGGGAAATTAACAAACTTGCACTTGCGAGTACTCTGTCTGAAAACCACTGCTAAAGGAAAAACCATGATAAAATGAGCAACATCTAGTTAAAACTCAAATGGATTGAAACAAGTGCAGAGCAGTACCCCATGGTAATTGTATGTACTTTTGCTAGGGTATGGAGGGGGAAGGGTAGTGTATAACATGAATTTATATTGCTTGGACCTGACCAAATGACTGTTTCTCTGACATCTTATCCCAGTGTCTCACTGTGAGTGTAAACCAGGGATCTCAAACTCAAATCACCAGGAGGGCTATATGAGGGCTAGTACATTGGCCTGAGGGCTGCATCACTGACATGCCCCTGCTTCCCACCCCCGCTGACCCCAGCCCAGCCTCCCACTTCACCTCTTCCATGAGTCCCCGCCCCTTCTCTGCCTCTTCCCACCTCTTCCCCGCCCCCATTCCAACCCCTTCCCCAAATCCCTGCCCCTACCCAACCCTTCCCCGCCTCCTCCCCTGAGCATGCGGCTCCCCGCTCTTCCCCACTCCCTCCTGGAAAGCTCTAAGCGCCGCCAAACAGCTGTTTGGCAGCGGGAAGCACCTGGAAGTAAGCAGAGGAGCAGGGATGTGGCCTGCTGCGGGAAGAGAGAGCAAGGGCGAGGGGAGCTTGGTGGGCCGCAGGAAATAACTCCATGGGCCGCATGTTTGAGGCCCCTGGTTTAATATTATCCCGGACAAATGTGAGGTCCTGAGCTTCCCTGCCAAACTCTCTTAACTTGTAAATCATTGTTGATAATGCACGGACCTCCCTGTCACCTACCAACCCAGGAGGTCAACTTTGACTCCTCCCTCTTCCAGGCTGCATCTAAGGCTTGATTCAGAAATCTGCCCTTCCCTGCTCATTTGGTCTTGTCTCCCCTTGAGGTGACATTGCCCTCTTCAACATCACCAATGACATCAAATTGTGCACATTGCTAAGCTATGGACCTGCACAGTGGGCCCTCAGTGTTACTTGAGTGCTGTCAAATAATTCACATTTTGCAAAGTTTTATCACAAACACAAAAGCTAAAAACTTAACAGAAAAATTTAAATTTTGCAGATACTTTGTGTGTCCACCAGACAAGTCCTGTAATGGCCTTAGTATGTAGTTTTTGGATTTGGATTTAAACCATGGATTTCTGATCTGAATGTGAACTTACTCAAAGTTTGAGGGAGATTTGGATCTGATGCTTTGGTTTTGATCCATTTGTGTTTCAAGCCCATCTAAATCAAAGAGATGTGGATCCAAACTTCTCCCAAGTTTGAAATTGATGAGGGTGGTCAAATCTGGGCCCCTGCTTGGTAGTTATAAATAAAGTAAATAGAAATTAATCATGGGTCTATCCTTTTTTAGCACTACTTTTCCTAAGATGATGCAATATAAAAATGATGAGAAGCTGGAATTTTTCTGATATAATTTCTTTGTCATCAGATGGGGTTAGTGTATGCTTCATCTATATTGCTACAGAAGTGTAATTTACTGTAAAAACATCACTCTGTGTCTTCTTTGCAGGCAAATACATTGATCAGGAAAATAAATTGAGTCTCAGAATCTACTTAAGATAATGCTCTCTATGGGAAGTTATTAATGCAGTAAATCACATTCACATATGTTGACACCATGAAAGCATCCTGTGTGCCTCCTTTTGATAAAACCAAGCATCAATTAGTTCAGTGATATTTACATAAATATCTCTATTTAGAGGTTTGAATTGTCCATCTGTTACACTTAGAATTTAATTACAGTGATTTTGCTGGATAGGAGGAATTAAACTTTCTGAATGTTAACCTTTTCCATGAGACAATAGCAACTATGTTCAAAAGCTAGGTGCAGTTAGATAGGCTCCGCTGAAATGTTTTTGTTTCAGAAGATAGCATATTTTTTTTAAGTTACTTTCAAAATATAACAAGTCCTATTAAACTGAATCAAAGTTAGATTCTAAGAGCCAGGTGCAATTGACTTCTATAGTTTGGTGGACAGAGGCTCACATCATTAAAAACACTTTCACATTTTGATACCAGCTGGCATCTTTGTTGACAGACTGAGATGGGATCAAGGACAGTCATGAATATTATGCTATTTACTAACTAACCTACAAACGTGGTCCCATTTGAGGTCCAAGCTGAGGCATCTTAGAAGGCCAGTGATGTGGAAGCTTGTTCTACCCATATCTAGTATGGATGCTACTGAAATCTCACAAGAATGGATGTTCTTACCAGTTTTCAGCAGAGGTTTGCTAAAGTATTTCAAGATTAGTTGTTCTCACAAGATGTCCACTGTTGCTGATGGCCTCCAAGATCATTCAACCATTCTGCCGTATGTTGGCAAAAGTTCTCAAGAACAGTTCAGGAGATTTTGGTGCTATCAGCTCTGATATCCAGCATGAATCAGTCACTGTAAAACACATTCTTTGTATGTATCATCTTGATTCCCTGTACTAGCCTACTTGAGGACAAGGGACCGACAGCCAAGGACAGCCAGGAGAGATCTCCTTTCATCTAAATGCTAAAGGCCTTTGTTTCTAGAGCTGTCAGATCAGGGTTCTAGTTTCTTTTCCTCATCTGTGTAATTTATTTAGTGGTTGTGTTTTTTGTCTGCAACACACGGTTTTGTACCATCTCTGACCAGACTCTGATCCATAACATACACCTAGAACCTGATTTTGCTCTCTTTCGGAGTAACTCTGTTACACCAAGAGTAATGCCATTAAAGTCAGGGGAATTGCTCAGACATAAAATTGGTGTACATGACAAGAGAATTAGGCCCTTAATCTGGATTCAGAACTGAAGCCCATCTCCTTGACCAGTTTCTACCTAAAATAAAAATGAGCTGTAACAAACACTCAGCTCATCCATAAAAAGTGTTCAACATTGCCCCTTGTCTGAGTTGCTTCATATCAGCACAAGTTTGGTATAAGTTTGCAAACACCAGCCCCCCACTCTCTGGATATCAGTGAAACTTTCAGTGCAACTATTCAGTGTATTGTGACGGGGTATATTTGCCCCATACTGAACAGGGCACGGTTGACACCACACTGTGGGCTGAAGAAGCCATAGCCCTTTACCGCTGCTGTGCATGCTCCTACTGCGTCCCAGCACAGAAGAGAGCAGCTCAGCTCAGTCAGGGATGATTGGCAAGCAGGGAGGACACACACTGCCGACTCCAACCTGGGAGCTGCTGAAGCCCCAGATGGCGGAAGCCAGACCAGCCAAGACCCAGGTGACACCTGGCTACCTGAAGACACCCAAAGGAGGGCGTAGCCGCTGAGAGCTGACCAGGCTGAGGAACCCGGAGACCCTGGAGATGCCCAGATGCCGCTTTGGGAGAAAGGGTAGGAAGTAGCTCAAGGGGGACTATACATCGATATGGTTGCAGAACCGAAAGCTAAGTCAGGGTATTTTGGTCGGATCTCAGCTGATGCGATGGCAAGTACACTCACTGCTGACAGGGCCCTGGGCTTGGACCTAGGGGAACAGGGAGGTCTCAGATCCTCCTTCCCTGGCCACACCCTCCTCCTGGGAGGTGGCCCATCCCCCTACAGCCATTAAACCATACCTATACCAACTCTGGGCATTGGGCCACACAGCCCTGAGGGAGAGGACACCTATATTGACTCCAGCCACTAGGCCAGACTTCCCTGAGGTTAAGGGCAGTCAGATGGACTTAGCCACAGGGTTACAATGCCCTTGCCCCTCTCAAGAGTGGGGGGTGGGGTGTACTCATCCCACAACAGGTGTATTTTTGAATGATCTGAGTTTTTGAATGTGATCTGAGTTTGCTGGTGTGTTGTCACTGGTGCATGTCTCTGATTGGCTGAACCTATTGTACATGATTAGGAGAGTATGCAGAAGCTATTTTAATTTCTTTGCACAAGTCTTTTTTGAAGAGAGGAGAGATGCCCCTCACAGACATTAAATTGGAAAGGAGAATGTCATCTGCTAAAGACTGGATGGGGTTGGATGAGAGCGATTGCCAGCCCCAAAGTAACAAAATGCCCTTCATTTCACAAAGCTGTAAGTGATACCATGAAAAAATATAGACAGGAAAAATAAATCAAGAGCACTTCACTACATTTCCAATATGCTTCCAGACGCAAGTACAAAAGCAAGAGATTAATAAAGGAGGAGATTGCTATAGTAACAAAGGGATGGGGAGGTGGGGAGGGGAGAATCAGAGAATATCAGACGTTTCTGTATAACATTTTTCCATTCAACATACTGGCAACTGTTGACACTGCTACTGCTGAGGATTAGTCAGGGTTTCTATTGTAAATTCCTGTTTCTAAATATTATAACTCAGCTGCAAAAGCAGAGCATGCATGGATGTTACAAATATGGCCATAAGACCAAATTCAGAGATGAATCAAAGGGGATCTAGTGAAGTTCTCAGATGGTGTCATTCACACCTTTTTTGGCTCCTCTAATATGGGATTCACCAATGAAGATTAATTCAACCAAATTCTACTGTCAGTTACATCGGGTTAACTCAAGACAAACCCATGGATTTCATAGGAATTCTTCTTGATTTGCACCAGTATAAATGACAGCAAAATTTGGTTTCCTGATTTCTGGCAAAATTCATTCCTCACTTACCCCATGATGACTCATGGTTCTTGCTTAGACTCATACCCATTTACTAATATGTAATTTATACACACACACACTTATGCATCACCTCAGAATTTTTCCCTCAGGCTGATATGAGGGGAGGACCTGCTATCCCCAAATACAGCTCAGTAGGCTGTAAATCTGAGTTTGAGGGAGTAGATTAAACGTAGGGAAAAGCTATTAACTCATCAGATCATGTTATGGAAGCATCCCTGCTTCTCTGTCTCCTGCAGCAGTGTGTTGTACATGAAATGTGTCTGCTCACAGAGGATATAGGGCAGTTACTAAAACCAGTTCTACTTTGAAGATTTTTACAAATACAAAAAAGACGCTTAGCCCTCTATTTTGGTATCTGAGTGTTATGCATCCTGTTTTAATGCATTTACTTCTCCTATCCCTGTACACATGTAGGATTAGCTCAGCCAACAAAGTACTTCAGTACCAAACCAAAATGAGAACCTGCCTTTATTCCAGATCCCCTTCCTGGAAATTCTAGCTTTTAACATACTGTCCATATTCTTGTAATGGCTCTGTTGATCCTATCATCTCTGTCTTCAGAATGTCTGTTGTCTTTTCCTGCCAAGAGCATGGCCTGCTTTTCTGAGCAAGCAGGAATTCTAAAAGGCAATTAGCATTCCAATGGGTCAGCAACTTTTATATTTCTGGTTACAATCTGTTTTCTCTAAATTGAAGCAGGAATTAAGAGCGCTCATTCTCAGTTTTAATCAGAAGAGATTAAAGCTACTCAGGTTAGGAATTGAATTGATTGGCTAATGCTGACAAAGCACCTTGAAAATGTAAAGCACTATGTCCCAGCTCCTCAATGGTATTTCAGTATTTAACTCCCATTGAAATCTGAACCTTTGAGAATCTGGACTATATACTTTACAAAATATTGTTATGATGATTAGAATAAATTTTACTGAAGACCTTATTTTTACCAATGTTAATTTCAAGTTCCATTCTTAAACTGGCAAAATTGGCAACATTTTGGGTGGAATCGGAGAGAGAATCTTTTTGTATCCTAGCTATTTCTCCTGTCCTCAATTGTCTACACACAATTTTTGCACTGAGTTACTTAAAACATTACAAACCCCATATGTGGATACTCTTATTGTCAGTTTACTTTCAATCAACTAGGATTGGTTAAATCAGATTAAAAATTGATTTAAGTGAAACCACTACAACTTTCTCATTAAAATAAATGAAAATAAGAGGACTTATTTTAAACCTTTCCCTAAGGAACTTAAGACTTCAAAACAAGCCTGTTTAAACCCAAATAAGAATGTTTACACCATCTTTTTTATCAGTTTAACTAAATCAGTTTAAAATTACAGCTTCAAATCTGCTGTACACCTAAAAATTAGGTCAACCTAGCTATGTGGCTTAGGGCTGTGAAAAAATTTCACACCTTTGTGATGTAGCTAGGTTAAACTAATTCCCACGGTAGGTCCCTGGAAGAATTCTCTCATTAACCCACCTCTTAGGGTGGTGGATTACCTATATCGATGGGAAAACCATTTCTGTCAATGTAGGAAGCATCTATGATATGCCTCAACAGTGGCACATCTGCAGACCCGTGGCTCTGCTGGTGTAGCCACTGTAGTATAGACATACCCTAAGTTAAATGGCTGCAACTCTGCATGTAAACTGGAGGTTAGACAATGGTTCCACTGCTCGCAGCTGGTTATTTATGGCTCAGGCTCCTAAAGTTTGAGTACATTTTGGTGTCTGACTGAAAAAAGAAGTGAATTGGGGGAAAAAAGTTTGATTGTGCATTTGAGGTTTCTTTCAACTGAACCCAGTGGGTCAAGCCTGCAACCTTAAGACCATTGGCATGAACTGAATGCCATCCAAATAAACCAATACAGTAGAAGTCAATATAATCTCTCTAGCTATAAAATGTTTTCTTGTTTCCAGTCTCCCAGGTGTTAATATGCATTTCATTGCCAAACCGACTAAAACACCATGCAATCCCACTAGGCCAGCTCCTCAACTAGCATAATTTAAAATAACTCCATGGAAGTCAATGGCGTTGCACTGATTATCCCCAGCTGGGAATCTGGCCTAAAATGACTTTAGTTTGGATGCACAGGGTGTAAGTCAGTGCAACAATCTGGCATTTTGGTGCTAGGAAATGTCATGCAAAGCTGTGCCCAACTCAACGGGCTTGGTTCACAAGAGTGTGTGACACGCTTCTTTAGTGCCCAGTGGTTTCACAACATGAATGCAAAAATCTCAGCCAAAGCCTGCATATTTCAGCTAATTTCTTATGGGAAAGCTACCATTTCATACAATTTTATATATTATAAAGCCAAAAGGGACCACTGTGATCATCTAGTTTGACCTCGTGCATAACACAAGCGAGCGAACTTCCCTGAATTAATTCCTGTTAGAACTACAGCAGACCTTTTACAGAAACATCCCATCTTGAATTTAAAATTCGCAGTGATGAAGAATCCATCACATCCCTACATGGGTTGTTCCAGTGGTTAATTACCCTCACAGTTAAAAATGTACACCTTACTTCTAGTCCAAATTGTCTAGCTGCTTCTTCCAGCCATTTGATAGTCATAAAGACTGAAGAACTCATTATCTTTTTTTTTGTTGTTGTTGTTCCTCAAGAAGTACTTATGGCCATGGGCATAGTTTGGAAAAACATGGGGGTGCATTGACCCTCCCCAAACTGCAAGCCTCAGAGATGCATGGCATTTGCCCCCCACAAGCGGCCCCATTGGTTTGGCTGGAGCTGCCTCCCCAACACAGAAGTCAAGCTACGCCTATGCTTATGACCTGTGATCAAGTCACCCCTTAAACCTCTTTGTTAAACTAAATAGACCTAGCTCCTTGAGTCTATGTACTTCTCTTCGCTGATATAAAATGAAGTGATTTTTTTTTACCTCAGGGTAACTAAAATGCATGAGGTATCCCAAGGTAAAAATACAGTGAAGATCAGGCCGTTTTTTATTTTACCATGAGGTAAACTCACTGAGGTCAAGCCCTGGAGTGGGCATAGTGTTGCTTAGCTTGCAGTAAAAACAAAAATGCCTGAGCTTCACTGTATTTTAACCTCATGATAGTAAACGAATGTTACTTACCATGAGGTAAAACACACTTTTTTCAACCGTGAGGACAAGCCCTACCACTCAAAGGCTTGTTTTACAATCTTTTAGTCATTCTCATGCCTCTTCTCTGAACCCTCTCCAGTTTATCAACGTCCTTCTTGAACTGTTGACAGCAGAAATGGACACAGATTTCAGCTGCAGTAGCTCCAGTGCCAAATACAGAGGTAATATAAACTCTTACTCAAGTTTCCCTAGTTGTAAATACATAAATCACAAATAATGCCAGGTTAATTAGGAACCAGGCTCACAGGTGCTCCACAAACTTTGTGAGCCCTTCCACAAATCTGAGCTATCAATCTTTCTCGATATTTTTGTGCACTTGTCCCCATGGTGCCTGTCACAAGAATTAAAGTCTCAGTATCCCCCCAGTGGATTGAGTTTCAGGTTTACCGTGAAGTCCCAAAACAAGAAAAATTCACCTAGTTCTGAGTCTCATTGCAAATGTTTCATGCAGCTCTTATGTTATGTTGCATGCTGTGAATATGGATTAAACTACATCATAAAATATGCCATTAAATGCACCCTGGTGTAATTCCAGTGATTTCAGCAGGTGTATGCCAGGGATGAATGTATGGCCCAGTGTGTTTTATGACTATTCTTCTTCATGCCTGATCCAAGATAATATAGCCTATGAGTTCCAAAAATACTGTATGAATATGTCAAGAATGCACACTCAAAATAATAATACACAAACCCCAGCGAAACATTCATAGATTGACTGACAAGATATCATGTCTGAAAGGGGCTTTGGACTCCAGAGTCTTCAAAATACCTAGGTACAGTGAGGTTGATAGTGAAAGACAGCATTAACTCTGAAAGCTTTTTAGTTTAAATCAAGTATCTCTGTGTGTTAGTTTTCCACTATTTGTAGGGCATTTTGGAACAAAGCTTGCCGTTGTAGGTGAGTTGTCCTTGATTGTATCTGCATGAAATATAAACACTTTAACAATTTCCTTAACAGTTTGCTTTATATAATACTTGTTTTCTCATGATTTTCCTAATTCTTCATTTCTATCGACAGCATAGACAGCAGAGATACTGATACATGTTGTGAAGTGCTGTAAATTACTGTGTGCACAGCTGTATCGAGCTGCATCTGCTCTCCACTTCCTGTGCTAGGTCAAAACCAAACACTTGCTCACCCAAAGTTAAATTCCATGAATTTTTAAGTCTAGCTCCTCATTTGATATAAATCTCTCCATTGAAGTCAATGGAACTATGCCAATTTATACCAGTTAAGAGTTTCGCTCTAAGTATCAAGATTTTCCTCTTTAATGACAGTACATGACTTCTGCATCTGCCATTGGGGAAAAACAGGATATCTTTCCCCTTTGTGTAGTCCCCAAGAGCTATATGGATCTTAGGATGTCCCCTGGAGGTCAGGATCATCCACACATTGATCTTGTGTCTCTATGCCAGCACTGGAGGCCCTTTGTTCCTTTCTTAGGGTCCCCTCATGATTAGCCGCTCCTAGAATCCCCCATTTCAATCAGGTTTTCCAGGCTGTCTTTTGACCTTCAGTGCACACAAAGATGCACCTCCCTCCTGCAGGTGCCAGAATCCAGTTTGCAAGAGTTGGCAATACTGTGACACTGCTTTCCTCTGGCGGCTCGGAGAGGACTTCCCTTCCCCACCACTGCCCCCATGCTGGGGTACTGCCATTCTATCCCCTCCATCTCCTACCCCCATCACTGTCCTCCGCTCCCTCTTTGTCTCCCCACTTCCGTGCACCCCATTCCCTTGGAATTTCTAAATCTGCCTCCTATGCCCCATACTGGGTTAGATCAATGGTCCATGTAACCCAGTATCCCATCTGCTGACAGTGGACAGTGTATGATGCTTCAGAGAGAAATACCAGAACCCAACAGTTGTCAAGTTGTTCATCCCATCATCCTTAGTTCCAGCTTCTGGCATTCATCGATTTAGCGACACCCAGATCATGGGCTGTGTCCCTAATCTATCCTCCATGAATTTATCTAATTCTTTTTTGAACCCTTTTTTAAACTTTTGTCCTTCACAACATGCCCTGGCAATAAATTCTACAGGTTGACTTCCTTATGTTTGCTCTCTGCCTGCTACACTGTTAGCTACACTGGCGGGGGATGGGGGCTGGGGGGAGTTGACCTAAGATAAACAACTTCAGCTACGAGAATAGCGTAGCTGAAGTCGACGTATCTTAGGTCGACTTACCTTGCGTCCTCACGGTGTGGGGTCGCTCCCCCATCGACTCTGCTTCTGCCTCTCATCTTGGTGGATTACAGGAGTCAAAGGCAGAGCTAGACTACACTAGACGCGATAAATCGATCCCCGATAGATTGATCACTACCCCCCAGATTGGCGGGTAATGAAGACGTACCCTTATTTTCTTTGAGTGACTCCTGGTTTTTGTGTTATCCAAAGGGATAAATAACACTTCCTTATGCACTTTCTCCACACCACTGATGACTTTATACACATCTATCATATCTCCCTCCAGCCCCCACGATGAGTCACCACTTTTCTAAACTGAACAGTCCCAGTCATCTTAATTTCTTTTGGTATGGAAGCTGTTCCATACCCCTAATCATTTTTCTTGCCCTTCTCTGTACTCTTTCCAGATATGAGATATCTTTTTTGAGATGGGCAACCAGAACTGTACCCAATGTTCACAGTGTGGGCATACGAGGGATTTCTTAGTGGCATTATGATATTTTATTTTATTATCTATCCCTTTCCCGGTGGTTCCTAACATTGTTATCTTTTTTGACTGCCACTGCACACTGAGCAGATCTTTTCAGAGAAATATCCATGATGACTCCAAGATCTCTTTCTTGAGTGGTAACAGCTAATTTAGGCTCCATCATTTTGAATGGATAGCTGGGATTATTTTTTCCAGTGTGCATTACTTTGCACTTATCAACATTGAATTTTATCTGCCATTTTGTTGCCCAGTTACCCACTTTTGTGAGATCCCTTTCTAACTTGATGGAGTCTGCTTTGAACTTAACTATCTTAAGTAATTTTGTATCACCTGCAAACTTTGCCACCTCAGTGCTTACCCGTTTTTCTCGATCATTCATGAATATGTTGAACAGCACTGGTCCCAGTACAGATCCTTTGGGGACCCCACTATTTACCTCTCTCCATCATGAAAACTATTTATTCCTATCCTTTGTTTCCTTTATTTTAACCAGTACTGATGCATAAGAGGACCTTCCCTCGTATCCCATGACTGTTTACTTTGCTTAAGAGCCTTTGGTGAGGGACCTTGTCAAAGTCTTTCTGAAAATCTAAGTACACTATATCCATTGGGTCACCCTTATCCACTTGCTTGACACCATCAATTCAGTCTAATAAATTGTTGAGGTATGATTTTCCTTGCCAAAACCCGTGTTGATTCTTCCCCAACATCTCTTGTTCATCTGTGTGTCTGATAATTCTGTTCTTTACTATAATTTCAACTAATTTGCTTAGTATTGAAGATACGCTTACTGATCTGTATTTGCCAATAGTGTCACTGGAGCCTTTTTAAAGAAACGGTATCACATTAGCTATCCTCCAGTCATCGAGTACAGAGGCTGATTTAAGTGATAGGTTACATACCACAGTTAGCTCTGCAATTTAATATTTGAGTTCCTTCAAAACTCTTGGGTGAATACCATCTGGTCCTGATAACTTATTACCATTTAATTTCTCAGCTTGTTCCAAAATGACCACTACTGACACTTCAGTCTGGGACAGTTCCTCAGATTTGTCAACTAAAAAGAATGGCTCACATGTGGTACTATCCTTCATATTCTCTGCAGTGAAGACTGATGCAAATAATTCATTTAGCTTCTCTGAAATGGCCTTGTCTTTCTTCAGTGGTCCTTTAGCACCTCGATTGTCCAGTGGCTCCACTGATTGTCTGGCAGGCTTCCTGATTCTGATATTCTTAAAACATGTGTTTGCTGTTAGTTTTTGTCTTTAGCTAGTTGCTCTTCAAATTCTTTTTTGGCCTGCCTAATTATACTTTTAAACTTGGCTTGCTGGAGTTCATGCTCCCTTCTATTTTCCTCAATAGGATTTGACTTCCAATTTTTAAAGGATGCCTTTTTCATAGAATCATAGAAGATGAGTTTTGGAAGAGACCTCAGGAGATCATCTAGCACAACCCCCTGCTCAATGCAGGGAAAACCCCAGCTAAATCATCCCAGCCAGGGCTTTGTCGAGCCGGGCCTTTTTGTCTCTAACTACGTCTTTTACTCTGCTTTTAGCCCTTATGGCATTTTTTTGTTCCCCTTACTGTTTCTTTTTTAACTGATTCTCTTTTCACTTACATCAATGTAACTTGACTGACTTCAGTAAACTACTAATGTACAACTGTGTAAACGAGAGATGAATCAGACCCTCGGTCTCCTGCTCTAACTTGTAGGATTTCCTTGGCTGGGCAGTTATTGAACATGTAAAGGCAGGGAAGAAATACAGATTGATATTAATGTAAATTTATAATTTATTCACTGTGACTTTTGAAGATTTCCATGGTTTTATTATTCTATGGTATTTCCTTTTGTATATCTTGACAGCTAAATCAGAGAAGCTACATAATTAGGCTTTTATATGCATTATTGTTATCTAAAGATAACCAGCAGTGCATTATCAAAATTATGATTCTAAGACCCTGTTTGGAAGTCTGAATATCTTAGGCCAGCAGACAGACTGGAGGGAGAAAACAGCAATTTTGTTGTCTTTTCTTCTTATACCCAGGTTCGGTGCCTTTTAAAAGAACTCATTCAGCTAAGAAAATGACACAAAATTGATATGAGAAAGCAAAGTATGGCAGAGTCAGAAATATTTCCCTTGTATTTGATTTATTTCTGAAATTAATTCCCAGCAGACCGAGGGGACCCAAACACCATTTTGTGGCAGGATACTGCCATTCTCACCAGTGGACTGAGGTAATAAGTATGTACATGCACACAGCATTGTTTGTACATGATAGGCAAGATTGTGACTTGAGCAAGGAATACTCAACACCCCACAGGCACTCTTGCAGGAATGCTGATTCAGAGACACTTCCCTCAGGCATCATTTCTCCCCTGCTTCAGGAGCTATGGAGGATCCCATGGCTGTACGCCAACTGCAGCAGCCCCCAGGGCTTTTCCCCATTCCCCACCCTTCTCTTCCATACCCAAAGGGAATTCCTACTTACACTTTCACAGCCAGAACGAGGCAGCCCATTCAGGGGCATAAGGGAGGGTGAGGGGTTTACTCCCTTGCGTGGGCAGGTAGTTCAAGGCACAGTCTAATCCAGTGTTTGTGTATGTCTATACATATATGTTTGGAGAGGGATCACTCTGCCTTTTTTCCTACTTTGTCTTCCTGAATCAGCTGTGACAGCGTCACTCAGGAGTGATGGGGTTAAGTGAATCAATACCTCAGCAAGAAGCTCACCCCGCTGACTAAAAGTAACATGAATGTCCTTCTGCCCTCTTCCCCCAGCCCAACTGCAAAAATAGGATGTTTCATTTATTGTATAACTGCCTGAGGCATGGGGTTCTCATTATTGCTTTTTCAATGGGGTTCCCGGCTAAGCACTTCAGGCTTCGGCCAGCAGGAGGGGAGGGCATTCAGCATCTTGCAAAATTAAGGATCAAAGAGTGGCAAAATTATGCTGTGTTTAACTATCAGTTAATCCAGAGCTGCTCAGGGTCTCACAGGAGTTGGCCCTCCCTTGGCTAAGTTTTAGGCAGAAGGGGCAAGTCCATGGCAGGTTGAGGAGTCGGGATGTGCCCTGTTTTTTGGGTGTCTGCACAGACTGCAGAGTGAAACAGAAGAAAGCAGGGGAGGGAGCTGTATCTGTGTCCCTCAAAGCTCTGTTCTGGGTCCCTCCTCTTTGTCTGCTTCTGCATCTCATCCCTGTCTGACCTCACCCTTCACACATATTCCACTGTCATCTCTCTGCTGCTGACTCTTTATTCAGTCCCACATCTCTAGCTGTCTCTTTGACACAGTGTCCTGCATGGGCCACTATCCATTCAAGTTCAACACCTTTATTCCCCCAAACAAAACTCTCTCCACCACCATCTTTCTCCGGTGCTTTCGACAGAATCACCCCCCACATCCTTCATGCTCCTAACCTGGGGACAATTTTTGTCTCCTCCCTTTCCTTCTCCCCAGTCAGGTTTACCAAGTCATGCTGCTGTTTCCTTAAGAACATACCAAAATTCTGACCTTTCCTTTCTGTCCTGACAGATAAAATGCTTGTCCCACACCGTTGGTGACTGCCTAGATTACTGCAACTTCTGACTTACTGGCCTCCCTGATTGCTCCTCCTCCATCTGTCTGAAATGCAGTTGGTAAAGTTACCTTCCCTCATTGCACTGTGGCCACTTCACTCTCGCCTTCAAATCCCTCAGTCACTGTATCAAACTTCTTGTCCTTGCCTTCACAGCGCCATGCAGCTCTGCCCTTGCCTATGTCTCAGATACTGTGTATTAGCAGCTTCCAGTTTGCCCCCTTCCCAATGCCAGATGCTATTATTTGTATTATCATAGCCCCTGGTCATGGACCAGAACCTCATCACGGAAGATTTTTCAGACCAAATTACACACATGGCAGAGATGGTCTAAGTTTACTTAGTCCTGCCTCTGTAAAGGGGGTTGAACCCGATGACTTCTCAAGGTCCCTTGCAGCCCTACATTTCCATGATTCCATCATTCTGTGATGGGCTAGGTGATACACAAACACAGAACAAAAAGACAGCCCTTAAGCAGCCTCTTTACCATCCAACTGTGCTGCCCCAATGAATGGAATGGCCTCCCAAACCCATTATATAAGCACCCCACCCTCTTCTCATTCAGATCACTGTTCAGAAGAAGACTTCTTCCATGAGGCTTGTGCCCACCAGTGCACCTGGTTTCATTCCTGTCTGTTGTTTCACTGGAAGCTCTTCAGTGAAAGGGCTGTCTTTATCTGTATCCTATACCATGCTATGCACATTGGGCCCGATCCAAAGCTCACTGAGGTCAGTGGAAGTCTTATCATTGATTTCAATAGACTTTGGATCTAGACCACTGTAAAGTGCTTGGTAAAAAAGGAAATAAGTAATAAAAGGGAGTGATCCTAGAGGAAATAGCCATCCTGGGCCAGGTTTGCCTACCCAATCTCAGCTGGTACCAGCCACCCCGGCTTTTAGGATTATAATTTCCAATATAGGCATGGTGCAAGGCACATGTTTTACTTATTCAACTTCAGAGATGGGGTTTGAACATTTGAGGTCATAAGAACATAAGAACAGCCATACTGGGTGAGACCAATCATCTTTTTTGCCCATTGGTCTTATCCAAAGCCCATTGAAGTCAATATAAAGAATTCTATTGATTTAAGAGGCCTTTTGGTCCTGCATCTGGCCCAATATTGCATTGTGCCGAGCAATGTCTGTATGGTGCTAAGCACTGTTCCCTCTAAGCTGTGCACGTGTGCACATGCACACAGATCCTAAACCCCGTGCAGACAGCGAAACACTATGCACACAAAAATTTGCACAGAAGCACAAAAATTTGCACAGAATTTTTTGTGCACACAGCCTTTCAAAAATCAGAGGGAACATGGGTGCTGAGTGCCCTCAACATCCATTGAAGTCTATGAGAGAATAGGGCACATAATGCCTCTCCTTGTTAACAATATATTTCTGTATTCAGTCAGTGAGAAGCCTAAACTGGCATCACCACCATTGTTTCAAATACTTCTCCTGCCTCAGAGTGAAAACCGCGTGACTTGGGGAGGGAGAAAGGATGAGGGATTCGTCCTCAGTAAATTCTGTCATCATTTAGCTGATATGTTTTGATTTGACAGTAAGAGTGTGGCATTGCAGCCTTGTATGAATTCCTGCCGAGCTTTTAAGATCACCAGCTTATTAAAGCCATTACAGGTTAACAATTCCATTCTGTGAAAAATCTGAGGACCTCCCGCAGAAAAGATTCTTCATTCAGCACCTCTTCTTATCCTATTGTGATAGTGATTCCTTTGTTGTGCTTTCTGTGTTTAGACAAACATTTAATGGCTTTTTCTAGGCACCTCAAACTGGATCTTTTGATGCACATTTGTGATTCATATTTGTTTTCCTCTCTTTTATATTTTATTACCAAAAGGGTGGAAAAAATTGCTTCCTGTCAAGTTTGAAAATACTTACAAGCCCTTGAATTCCTTTACAGCAGACATGACTGCAATAAGAGCAACACCAATCATTCATTCAGATTTTTGTTCCCCTTTCAGTACTCCTGGTCCATTCAGTGCAGGGCTTCATGGATACTTTTGGTGAACTAAAAAAGAAAGAAGCAAGAGCAAACAAAACAAACTCAAAAATGTTTCTTTTCCACTGATTATTCATTTTTTTTCTAATGATCGTTGACATTTCAACCATAGCTTTTCTCCTGGCTGACCTCTTTCCACACATAAAACACTCCCTCCACTGAGATTGTTTTTCCTGTGAAAACAAAGACCATGTATGTAACATGGAAACTCTACTCGGTCTCTGGAGATGCTAGCCACCAAACAGTAATTCATTTGATGAAGCAGTGACATATTCCAGTTCACAGAGGAGCAAATCCAGCCCCCTGCCAGGCAGCCATGGACACTTTAGTGGTCTCCATTGTGCAAGAGGAGACTGGATTCTGAGGGCAGGGTTTCTGGGCGAGGGTACCATCTGTGGGACACAGAGTCCACCTTTGCTAGGGGCTCCCTGGACAACAGTACACACAGGCTGAGTTGGGAATGGCATTAACATATTGGGGGTGGAGCCAAAGGGACTTCTGCTAAACCAATCCTCCCATTCTCTCCCTATCTGTGTGTACTCCTTCTACCTCCACTCTTGGTGACATTACTCCTTGCACAGCCTAGCATTTGGGTTGTGCACTAGATCAGTGGATTAGGGCCAGGCTGCACATTAGCTACTAAGTATTATTATTATTTATTGTTTATCATTTGTATTACTGTAGTCCCTAGGAGCCCCAATCACGGACCAGGAACCCATTGTACTAGGGTCTGTACAAACACAGAACACAAAGACAATCGAAGTATAAAACAAGAGACAACAGACCCA
Source organism: Dermatemys mawii (assembly GCA_007922305.1). NCBI lineage: Eukaryota > Metazoa > Chordata > Testudines > Dermatemydidae > Dermatemys > Dermatemys mawii. The sequence goes on from ML677383.1 coordinate 5,041,194, forward strand.
AACAGACAGACAGATGGGGCAATACCAGGAAACAATGAGACAATATTGGTCACTACAGTAGGCAGTGGTCTCAGTTCACCAGACCACTGTTGAGTTCTTCGTAGGCCTCACAACAAAGGAGAGCTTTAAGGAGGCATGATTTTCAATGAGCTATCTCTAGCATCTTGGGGCAATAAGGTGCGGTGTCCTTTTTTTCCTAGGAGTGAAAGTGCTTGAAATGCCCACGAATACCTCACCATATTATATATTCCATTAAGCAAGTATAAAATGAATGTGCTTTCTGGCATATGACTGTGTGATTGATAGCAACTTTGATTGATATTATCTATCTGGCAGGAAAGGTATTGGATCTGCAGGCACAGCTGTATGATCTGTATTTTTAACAGCTCTAAGCACTTGATTATTTTTCAGCTAAGTCTGAAGATTTTTATTAGTATTTTTCCTTGAGAAACCTGTTTCTATTTAATTATCCAGACAGTTGTCTTCAATTTACTAGTGTATTCTTCACACTATTCAAGGGTGCAGGAATAGGTAGCATGGTCTAGTGAATAGGACATGGGTCTAGGATTCAGGAGACCTGGGTGTTATTCTTGGTTCTGCCACAGATGTCTTGTATGGCTTGGGCAAGTCACTTAATTTTGTCTGTGCCTCAGTTTTCCCTCTGTAAAATGGGGAAAATATCTCCTTACCTCACGGTGGTGTTGTGGGTAAAACATTCACAGGTGATTGTGAGATGCTCCGATACTACAGTCATCAGGATCTTATAAGTACCTGGATAGACAGGGTAACTTTCAAGAAAGATGGATCTGAGCTACAAAATTTAGATCTGGATTTTCAACATCCAAACTTACAGGTATGTTTGTATCCAGAGTCTTGGTTTATCTTTTTACTGAGGTAGGACCTAGCCTCAAAATTCAGATCTGGTTTCGGCTTGGATTCTGAAACCTCTTCCACCACCATCTCCAATCCTGCCAAAGTTGAAGGAAATTCAGATGTATGGGGTTTGGTTCAAGTGTCTTCCTAATTTTCAACAAACCATCACACCCATCAAACAGACAAGTAAATAAATGATTACTATCATCAGCATTAAATAAGGTCTTGGAATTTCAAGCACTTAACATTAAAATACCTTTTCAGAGAAAATCATGATATGCAAAGAAAAAAATCTGTCTTTTTTCAATGCATCGCCCTTCATTTTGGTGCTTATAGAAAGATGCCAGATTAGCAGCCCTAGAGATTGAACTCTTCTGTTTGTCCACCCATATAGCAAGGGCAGCATTAGTGTAAGATCTGCCCCCGCTCCCCTCCCCACATGACCTGTCAATATGCCTGTTACCTCTGGAGTACTCACTGTCAAGTCCCTGTTTCCTGCTATGACCCTCTCTCACCTGAGCTATTGTGACATCCTCTCTTCTCCAGCCTTCCCAGCAGTCAGCAAGTACAATAATACGCCTCTCCCTCTGCTTTGACCACATCATCCCTCTCATTGAGTCCCTGTCTCTTGCTTCATAATGTTCAAACTCCTCATCCCCACCTTTGGCCTCTGCTCAGCTGTTCCCTGCAACTTCTGTCACATCTGCTCTCCACGGTCTGCGATCTGCTCACCTTGTCTTCCCTTATCCACTCCTTCCTGCTTTTTTTCCTGCTGCTCCCTCCACCTACAATGACACCCTCGTTCTGAGCATCCCCACGTCTCTCTCCTTTCCTTCCAGCACTGACGTCCTCTCCTGTGCTGACCCCTCCACTCCTCTCACCCATCTCAGTCTCAGCTTAAAAATAGCAGCTGCTTAGGAAATATTTTGCCCCCAAGGAAAACTTTGATGAAAACATGTTCATTTAGACCAAAATTTTCCTACGTTTTATGGGTTTCTAGCAAAAAAAACCCCCAAAACCTGATAATCATTTTTTCCCCCACTTTTGGCAACCAAAAACAAAAATTTCAGCTGGTGTAGCAAAAATGTTTAGTTTTACTTGAAATTTTCAGTGGCTCAAAAACAAAAAAATGTCAGTGATTTTCATGTTTTTTTCCCAATGGAAAAACTGCAAAAATATCAAAAATCAGAGACATTTCTCATAAGCATTTCAATTTGGACTAAAAAAAAAAAATTTGGTCAAAACAACATTTCAAATGAAAAATTTCAACCAGTTTTAATCAGCACTAATTCGATTTGTTTTCTCTGCAGTGTGGCTCACATGACTGTTGTTTAGTGTATCCATTGTCCCTCCTTTCTCAACTAACATCTAATTTAGACTATAAAATCCAAGGGACAGTGGCTGCCTTTTTTAATCTCTGTAAATTGTCATGTGTGTGTGTTTATTCCTCATTTAAATGTGCATTAATTCCTAATTCCCTCTGCTGAGACTGCTACCTAGAAAGCCAAATAATTCCAGTTGAAGTGATGTGGGTATTTGTTGACTAGGAACTAGATCGGGGTGGACAAACTTTTAGGTCCTAGCCTAAGGCCACATCAGGTACAGAAATTGTATGGAGGGCCAGATAGGGAAGGCTGGGGGAGGCTATGCCTCCCTAAGCAGCAAGGCATGGTCTGGCCCCTGCCCCCATCCAGCTCCCCGGAATTGCCACCCTCATCCAACCCCACTTCTCCCCACCCCTGACTTCCCCCCAGGACTCCTGCAACCTATCCAAACACCCCTGCTCTCTACCCCTTGACCATCCCCCTGGGACACCTGTCCCCTATTCAATCGCCCCTGCTCCCTACCCCCTGACCATCCCCGGGACCCCCACCCCAATCCAATCTCCCCTGCTCCCCACCCCCTGACCATTCCCCTGCGGTCCGCCTGCCCCCTATCCAATCCTCCCTGCTCTCCTCACCCCACATTGCCTGCGGGATGGGGGAAAATGGGGCTCAGTCATTTCCCTCTGCATTTCCCTTGCTTGTTTGGCTGCTCTCCCTGGCAGTAAGGCAGGGCTCACTCCCTGTCTGGGCTTGGTTGCTAGGGACAGGGGACCAAGCATGTCGGGAGTGGTGGGGACCCCTGGCTTGCTCTTCCCTTGGCCCTGGCAACAGGGCCCAGGCCCCTTGACCACCCCCCTGCAACTCCTCTGATCCTCGCCCCTCTCCCCCAAGAACTCCCTCTGCTCCCCACCCCCTAACCACGCCGCCCTGGAGCATCATGTCTGGTGATGCCATAGCCGTGCTGCCCAGACGGAGCTGCAGCTATGCTGCCCAGGCACTGGGGGAACTGTGACTGTGAGGGAGGCAGGGAGGGGCCAGGGCCTAGCCTCCACCCTGGTCACCATGCTGCCCGGGGATTGGGCTGGCTTCTCTGCAAGCCTGTCCTGACCCCGCTCCCTGGCAACAGTTCGGGGACCAGAAGGAAGGGTCCTGTGAGCTGAATGTGGCCTGTGGGCTGTAGTTTGCCTCCCTCTGAACTAGAGTGAGACTATCGGCTCTTACGACATTAGTTACTGGCTTTCCGATCAGCCAAGGACTTCAGCAAGATGCTTGATTTTAAGCGCAAGCCAATGGGACTAAATGTGTGTTTAAACTTTAACATATACCTAAATGCATTGCTGAAATGAGACCCACATTGTCCTCAAATATTAAATAACTATCCCAGGCTGAATTCAACGCAGTGACCTAGAGGTGAAAAGCTCAGTAAACCAGTGCCAGACACTTGAACCACATGGTCCTTTTAAAAATGGTTCTTGAGGGGAAAAGGGGGAAAAATCAAGTGGTCATTTTCATAGCTGTTTAGTAAAGATACCTGGATTTGCTGTATTTGTGACTGGGTTTGCAAGAGTTGATCAGGCAAAGTAATAGTAAGCAACCTCACATGGATTAAGTACGGGCTACATGTCCATCTGCATTAGACATAATGAAAACAGTATATCTAAGAAGGCAAAACTAATATGTTTCTGCTTTGGCAGCTGGAGGTTTTCTTTAGCATCCATTTTTTTTTTCAAAATAACAAGTGTAAGGATCAGAGAAAGTTATAATATAAAATGTCTCAAGAAAGGTCATATGATCACTAAAAAGCAGACCTAATGCAACATCAAAGTTCCTTGACTGTGGGAGAATCCAATGATCTATGGTTTTGTTTCCTTGATTCCTAGGAGGCATGACCTCCCTTTCCCTCCTCATCGTAATGATGCGCACTCGGGTTAATTTGTCAAAGTTCTGCTTTGTTTGGTCTTATGGGAATAAGCTGTGTTTGGAAAAGCATTTTCTACAGCCTAAGAGTCCTGCATCACTGGATCAAAGGAAAAGTATATTTCAGTTTCTGTGTTTCCTAAACAGCATTTAGGACACATTTAAGAGATGGGCTAAAAGGAGCCCGAGACTTCTCCAAACTTTGTGAACCACTCAGAGATGAAGTCATTTGATGAACTGCTGTGAAGGCAAGGTCCAGCTGTGTGTAATTCAGTGCACTTGCACCACAGATTACATAAAGTAGTGACACCCTGTTGGTAGGGACACTCATGCTTCTTTGAGGTCCACATACATGGCTCTCCCAGTCCCCACTGTTTTGATCAGAGAGTTCCTAGCAAATGTGAAGCAGGGAAGATAGCAACAGAGAAGTACACTCAGGCCTCTGCCTCTTTCTCCAAGCAGTCGGGAAAGAAGAAGGAAGAAGAGAAACATCAACTGTCTCTTAGCAGTCAGAGGAGAGACAATCTGGAATGTGCCTAAGACCCAAGAATTCCAAAACCACCTTTTAAATATTATCAGATAGTGGGGGGTCAGTGAAAGAAGATGGAATTTAATTCAAGATGATTATTTATTAGGTCAGGTTGAAAATTTTCCATTAAAATTGTTTTGGATTTTTTTTTTCAGAAAATTTGATTTTAGATTAAAGAATTTTCACAGGAAGCATCTGTTTTCCTCATATTTTTTTCAGAGAACTAAAAATATTCACCCAAAACCCATAAAAAATCAGCTTTCAGCAGAAAATATATGAGTTTTTGGCAGCTGTTAGGCAAAAGGTTTCAGTTTCCTGAAAACCAAAAATAAAAATAAAGGCTTTCAGGTTATCATGTTTTTGATGGAAAGTCAAAATTTTCCACTAAAAAATTTAGCAACAATGAACTTTTTTTATTCTTACCTAAATTGTTAGTTCTAGCATTTATACATAATTGTAGACAGCAAAAGAAAGAAATGGTTTAACAGACTGCAGATCTTTTCAAGCAAAAAATACTGAAAATTATTCCCATTGACCTAGCTGTATCCAATCTCCCACATGACCTGATAATCAGCAAGAAAGAAATAATAAATCAGGAAAACAGGGATTCTGTTTCCAGTGCTGCAAGTTTTTTAAAGAGCACCACAGCATGCTAATGATGGTAAAGGTCATTGAGATCTTCAAAGAAAACTCCTAGAATCCTAGAATTTAATGATGACAAAAACAATAGAGAAAGCACAGTTAACTAGGTTGCAGTCCCTTCCCTTTTCTGTATAGAATTGTTCTCTGTAGTCAGCAGCTTTCCCTAGTCTATCATGTTATGCAGATATTTACTTTAAATTATCTTCCTTAATATAGACGCATTATTCTTAGTTAGACTGTATACTGGATGTCACAAGGTGAGCTGACCCTTTAAAGAGAGCTGAGGATTTAACCTCACCTGGGCCAGGTGTAGCCTCCCTCCCTAGGTAGACTGAATGAGTCTATGGGAGTCAGGTGACAGGAGCAGGTGTCTCAGAACCAGGCCTTCTGGGAGATATAAAGGGCCTGAGCTCAAGGAAGCAGGTAAATGACCTTGGTTCAGGTGAGGGAACTTGGGAGCCGGAGGGAGGTTGGTTGATTTAGGAAAAAACACTTCCACTTTAAAGAAAAGAGATTGAAATCCTGCTACTGTGTGTGTTATTTGATGGGCTGGCTGCTGAGTCTGGCTGCTGCCTTACACTGAATTATTAGGCCGTGTCCTTTCCCAGTGGCCCAATATAGCAGCCGTTCTCAGGCTATTGGAACAGGTACGTGAGCAGCGTTTATAGGCTTGCGAAGGTAGCCAGATTCTCTTCTCTGCTCATTACAGACCGGGGCATCGGAGGCATGACCAGGGTTATAATGAAGGCATTTTAGATTAAATTGATCTTTTAAAAATGGGGGGAGGGAAAGAGCTGTATTTTTTTTTAATTTTGTGATTTTTTTTCTTCAACAAAAAAAGAGAAAAAGTTCTTTTTTATTTATTTAAGAAAGCGAGGAGAGAAGAAAAACATGCCCCCCAAAGAAATATTTAGAAATAATGTGAAAAGTTTTTTGATCAGTTTTCTGAATTTTTGTGTTGAATTTTTTATTTTTAAACTAGCAAGCCTCTGACTAGCTGGATTGGAGACTTCAGTGATTATAATCTAGCTCAGTGAGAATGGCACAGGTAACATACTAATTGGAATGGCTTTGATCAGAAACATATCAATCCTCATTGAAGTAAGAGCTGTGCATTTAAATGTGTCAGTAATATGAAAGCATCTGATGCATCTGAAGAAGTAGGGGGTTTTACCCATGAAGGCTTATGCCCAAATAAATCTGTTAGTCTTTAAGGTGCCACCAGACTCCTCATTTTTGTGGATACAGACTAACATGGCTACCCCTCTGATAAATGGAAGCATAAAGAGTAGCTCTTTTTGATGTTATACTGACATACTTGTGTTGAGTGCAAAGAGACATTAATTAGGATATGCGATGTGGATGCTATATGCTTTGCGTGGAGGTATGATGCATGTAACATTAAACTGTCTTCCTTTTAGTGGGAGGGAGAAAAAGGAGTTAAGATAAAGGGACAGGTTGTTACAAGAGTGCTTTATGAAATGGATGTCTGTGTATATATGTAAAGAGATAAAGGGCCGGTAGACGGCACTTGTGAGTAAGCAGTATTGTTCCTACAAAACCCAGGAACAATGACTTGTTGTTGGGCCCTGCAAGATGGCTTCTTGTGCAGCTCCTTACATGTAGTTTTTAACATGGGCAACTGATGTTACTACACATCTTCACATAGTCTAAGGGATCCTTATTGCTCCTCTTCCTACTGGAACAGGGCTGCCAAATCTTTCCCCCACACAGGGCTACATTAGCAGCTTGCTAGGAGCACAAGGGAAGCATGGCACATGCCTAAAATGAACCAGAATTCATATGCCTTCATCTCTAATACTGAAGTGTGGTCCATTGAATCTGCAGCTTTTGGCATGCAGTGATCCATCAGGAGCTGAGCAGCCTCCCTCACTGCTCAAGATGGAGCATTGCATGTTGGATTTGCAATCTCCAGGGGACACTCCCATGGAATAACAGTCAGGGAAGCCACTGCATAACTTCACAGGTCATTGGAGATGGATGGAGTACACTTGAGTCATCCCCCTGATAGTGAACAAATGTGCTCACTGTATATAGTGAATTCCCTTCTGATCTTCTAATCAAGGTCAGTGCCATCCCTTGTCACAAGCATTTGTAACTCAGCATGGACGCCCTATCAGATTGTCTGTTCGGCTGCTTTCAACCGAGAAATCACTCCACTATTTTTCTCAAAAGTGTTTATACTTATGGTATCATTTCAAAAAACCTCCATCTAAGTGGATTGCAACATTCGCGATCTCCTTCCATTCCTCCCTGATTGCATCTTGTAAGTTTGCAGACCCTCCATGGGCCACTGCCTAATGTCTAGAACCATCTTCATGAGAGGCACAATCAAGGGTGTTTTTGTTCCTGACTGATTGATAAATACTTCTCAAGACTTGCATGACAGCTGAGTGAAACTCTATTGACTTAGCAGCACACTAAATTTCACCTAAAGTCAAATCAGCCATAGCAGGTGCAAAGTCCCTTTTCTTTTTTCATCTCCATAAATTAAGCCTGCTGCTTTTTCCAATCTATTTGACTTCTGGGTGTGCTCAGGCAGCCTTTTCTCTTTTCTTGGTGGTGACTTGAAAATGATAAGAGAAATCCACTGAAAAAAAGCCTCTTTATCTGCTTGCCCTTTCAGAAACGTAACGGGGATGCACTTTCTTTATCTCAGTATGAAGACCATGTCTCTTGTCATGTAACGTGTATTCAGGAGACAGGAATAGTAATACTATAAGTTTTTATCACCAGGCTGATAGTGAACTGTTCCATCTCTCGTCATAATAAGCTTTTTTTTTTGGTTTCCATTGTGCTTCTTTTTGGCTTCCTCTTGTCTATTCACTTGCCTTATTTAAATGCAGGAACATTCAGATTCTATACTGCGCTGTTTTCTGCTGAAGAATTATTTGCCTCCCACTGATATTTTTCCACTATGTGCACAGTCCACTTCAATTGTTCTCCTAATTACTGTCTCGAAAACAGAATAAGGTGAATTGGCTGAGGGTGTTTCTTACTAGCAAATATTGTGGGAAAGAAGCCGCTAACATGCCTACTTCACTCTTAACAAAAATGAACATCCCTTCACAAGTGCCTTTGTCAGTTTCAATGCCTTGACAAATCTCTGCCTGGAATTATTTGTATACTTCATTAGCACTTAGCAGCCTCAATAGAGATCAGGATCACAGTGTGCCAGGCACTGTAGAGATATACATTAAGCGACAGTCTCTCCTGAAGCACTTGCATTGAAAGTACACAAAGTGGAGGGCAAAGAGCAGCAGTGGAGTGACTTGCTGATGGTCACATAGCAAGTCTTCTGGGTCAGTCCAATGCCTTATCCACCAGGCCCTGCTGTCAGCTGTTCTTTGAATGGGTAAGAGCAGCAATGTTCCTGGGGATATGCCCTTCTCATTCCACATTGTCACTAAAACAAAACCTTTCAAATGTTTTTGTGAAAACAAAATTGCATGGAGGTGGGGGGAAGAGGAGGGCATGCGTGCCCTGTCATTTAGGGTACCAGTCTGGGATTTGTGAGACCAAGGTTCAAATCCGTCCTCTGTCTGATGCAAAACAGCCTTTTTCATCCCAGATCTCTCTGATTCAGGCGGAGTAGGGATTTGAACCTGTCTCCTGCATCCCAGGGCAGTGCCCTAAACACAAGGCTATCAAGTGTGAGTTTATCAGACGGGGCCAAAAAAAAAAAAAAAAAGTTTCAAGCCGGTCATCAAAACTTCCTGTCTCTGTGAAATTTGATAATCTTGATGAAATGGCGTATTTTAACTACTTCCATTTGCTGAAAATGTTCAACCTGTTCTACTGTGTCTGAATATAAACAGTTTCACATGACCCTGGGACACAACCCAGTGTGGCAAGGTGCCTTCTCTGGCTCACCGGCTCAAGTCTTTTCTGCTCTGGCGAGCCAAGGGCTGTCTAGGCAAGCTGCCTAGAAAACCCAAGGACAGGCTTTCCCTTCCCCTTATCGCTCTGTTCTGGCTGGGCTTTCCCCCTGTGATCAGGAACAAAAGCTGCCTCCCTTCTGAGAGGCTCCCAGTCCTGCTGCCTCCAACCTGCTGGCAGCCTCACTCTCTCTATCTCTCTCCTCCCCTTCCTAGCTGGGGGGGAGGGTTTAAAAAGGTCTCTGTCAGGGCTTAATTGGTATCAGCTGATCTTGCCTGAGTCTCTGGCAGTCTCTACCCAGCTGAGCCCAACTGACCTGTGGTTACCTCCCTTACCACCACCCCCACTGGTAGCTGCCTGCTCGGGGTTTACCACACCAGCCAGAAGCTTTTCTCCACACACACACACCCCACCACCACTCAACAGCAAATGCTATATCATTCATTAAGCAAGCAAAACCTCACTCTTATTTTTAAGCAAGCACAAAGGGAAATAGTTGATAGCTGGAGTAAGAACAAAATCAAAGCCCACACTTTGGTTTCAGCAGTTCTACCCAGAGGCTGAATTCCTGATCCTGAGAGGACCCAGCTCCAGCAGGAACAGAGCCATATGCCATGCTTGCTCTGAGTGTTCTTCAATATAAATATGAAATAAAAGATCTATTTGGCTTTACTTGTAGGCTGGGTTTCATATAACTAGACCACAAAGGGATCTTTCACTAAACAGGGTCATCGATGGTCCCCCCCACCAGTCCAACTGTTCAGCACACCCCAACCAGAACTGCTCAGATATTAGAGAACCAGCTGTTTGATCAGATAGCACCAATTCATACCAGTGCCAGTTTATCATGTTTCCTGCAGTGGTTGATGCTGGTTCATTGCCACATGCTGTACAGCATACAGAGGAGGAGAGGGAGGGAAACGGGAGGGATTGCCACTGTCCCTGGCAAACACAGATGATAGTGCAAGAAGGACCCACGTTCAGTAGTGGCGGTGGTAGATCCACATTCGGTATAGAGAAGCAGATGGCGTAGGCCTTGAAAAGAGAAAGGCCTTTTCCCTGCAAGCCTGAAAATGTAGGGGTTGCAGCAGTGGCTGGCGCAGGAGCAGTGAAGAAGGTTAGGGCAGGGAAAGAGTTTGAGAGCAGAAGAGCAAGGTACTGGGACAGGAGGCAGGTAGGGAGGAATCTCCGGATACAGATAAAGCTGAGGTAAAAGGCTGAGGAGGTTGGCAAACCTTGACCCTTTTATGCCGATGGGTCTGTTCTTAATTTGAACCACTGTCTAGGACCTTTCCTTAAAGATACTTTACACTGCATTTATATAAAACATACTATAGTCCAGGTTCACCAACAGGTTCAGTGAATCTGTGCCAAGAGTCAACTGAACGTGGGCCATTCCATATCCAATAGCCGAAAAAGGGGTATTAGTGTGACTAAAATTTCTTTCCCCATTTCATCTGTGCTAAGCCCCTCTTTGAAGGCTGTTTGTCTGGTGAATTATTACATTGGATTGATTAAGTAAAACAAACATCCTACATTATGGCATCTCTTAAATGGAAAACTGTTTGAATCATATGCTTAATATTCCTTTCCCAAATTGCTTTTCATGGTAATTTACTACTCAAAACACACAAATCAACTAAACATAACAGAAGGCTGCCTTATATCCATAACTAGAAATGTTACTTGTCCAGTTCTGCTCTTAATCATTTCTATATGGCTTCATTGACTGCAACCAATAACTTTCTTATTATACTCAGGGCTTCTCTGCCTGTCCCAAAGTAAAACATTCCTAACATTAGCCTGGGGTCAAAGGAACTCTTGTTTGTGTGTTCCAGGTGAAATAACTTATTGCATGGTTGTTTGCAACCTACCACTATGATCTAGTTTGGAAAAGTCACTGAGATATCAGTTCCAAATAATTTAGTGAACCTGGATCTTCTCTAAAGTATAGGGCAGTTCAGGTATACATATGACATCCCAATGAAATATAGTCAATTCTGGGATGTAGGGCAGTAGCCAGGATGAAGAGCAGTATAATGAGAGGATATTTCTTAGCTAAGGAGGAAAAAGAAACATATTACAAGTGCCATGGGATCTCTAATATTCATACAGAGAACACCTCTATTAAGTCTTGATCAAAATTCCCTTATGCATAGTAGGCAGCCTTTCTACTGTGCCTAATGCAAAGCTACATCCACCGGACCTAACTCATGGCCCCTTTGAAACTCCAGATAACATTCTAGATAGCACAGATTTGCTTCTCAAGTCAATCCCACCTAGCGATGAGGAGTGGAATTTTTTTTCATTACCCACAACAGGAATGATGACAGTTGGGGGGATTGTACCGTTGAGAGGCAAGATCTATTGTCCAAGAATTCTGGAAGAAAACATCAAATGCATTGCAATAACACAACTGCAGCATATGATCCAATTAAAAAAAATCAAAATGAATTGATTCCACTGTGGAGTCTGTAGGGGCAAATTCTGTTTGTTTGTTTTTTCTTTTTAATAAGTAATCTGGTGGAGAAAGCGTGACTGCGAATTGGTATGGGAATAGACTGCAAAAGCTATGTTTCCAAACAAAACTTCAGGGTCTGCATGGACCAATTAATTCACAGCACAGTGGTGCACTTCAGACATCGTATCCCTGTAGAGTGCAATACCCCACAGTGCTGATGATCCTTTTGTCAGTTTCTGTTGCAAATAACTGCCTGTCACACCCTTACAACTGTGAATAAAACTTACACTAACTCTGTAGGCCAAGAGATTAGCTGGACATCTTCAGTTAGGGCCTGCTACTTCATTGACTTCAACAGGATTTGAGCCAGGCCTTTGGAGAAGAAGGATGTTCCTGGGCTACACACACACTACTCTGAGCTGGAGATCTGGATTCTACCTCTAGCTCTGCTACAAGTTTCCTGTCACCTTGTGCTTTCAGTATCATATGGCTACACTGCAATTAAAAACCTGTGGCTGGCCCATCTCAGCTGACCCAGACTTGGATTAAGGGGCTGTTTATCTGTAGTGTAGATATTCAAGCTCAGGCTGGGTTCTAGGATCCTGCAAGGTGGGAGGGTCCTAGAGCTCAGGTGGCAGCCATAACATCTACACAGCTATTAAACAGCCCCTTAGCCCAAGCCCCGTGAACCTGAATCAGCTGGTGCAGGCCAGTAGTGGGTGTCCAGTTGCAGTGTAGACATAACCGCAGATTGGTTATGAGACTTGTTCACTTTTTCCATCTGTAAAATGGAGATTTTCATGCATCTCAAATTTTCACATGTTAGAAGGCAGGAGGGAAGTGCAAAGTGTTATAATGATGCATTTACACGGAAAGGTTTGCTGACAGTGTTTCATTTGGATTCACAATGGAGCGGGGTGGTTATCAATGGATGGCTGAACTATAACTTCCAAACCCATCAGATGAAAAAAGTTGGATACAAGTGAAGCAGCCTCAAGTATTTCCTTCATTTCTGGTTGCTTGTAAGGGCTTATGTAACAGGGCACTGCATGCATATGGCCCAGTGCCCTGTATCAAGACTCTTGAGGGTCTGCATCAGGTGACCAAAGATCACGTGATCGCAGGCTCCCTCTTTTAAGAAGTACTGTCTCCAAGCTAGAACAAAAAGGAAGATGCAGGGTCAGATGGGGGGATCCAAGAGGGGCTCTTTGTACCAGCCATATGGGAGGGCTGTAGGAGATAGCTACACTCCTGCAGGTAAATGTTAATAGGGAGAGGTTATAGGAAAGGCCAGACAGCAGGTCATGGGCTCAGGAAGGAACCAGAGTCAGATTTATGTGGGGTTTGAAGTGGTTTGTTAAATGAAGAGTGGGACTGAGATTCCGCCTCTGTGCGGAAATTTATTTGATGTACTGGCCAGTGAGTTGGCCTACTAACTTTCAGCTCAGTTTCTTCCCTCCCCTATGATGGTGGCACCACCACACTGGGCCCTGGCAATAAGTGTGCAAGTGCCATCTATAGATGGAGCTTATTTCCAAAAGTGTACACAATGGGGTGATGGAAACTCACCTCTCAGGAATAGTCTGATGGTTCTTCGGGACTCTTTCAAAAAAGTTGGCAGCTGGGAGAAAAGGACAGAGTGACCATACTTTTCTCTTAATATCTAATTATAACAAAATGTCATCTCACAAGCCAAAGATCTAGACTGCTGCTGGACTGGAACTAAGCTGACAGTAGATGAGTCTGAATGGCTTGTACAGAACCTTGAAACCTTCTGACAGCAGATCCCTCTCTCTTCCATTGTAGCTGAACAAATAATATTTTGATTGGGGTTCACTAGCCCTTAGGTTAGAAACTGTGATCCTGAGACCCCTTGGCAAAAGGTCCCCTGTTCCATGCAACCAGCTCTCTTCTCAGACCTAACAAACTCAACCTAGCAGAGCAACACGATCCAATGGCTGAAGTTAGACAAATTCAGACCGGAAATTAGGTGTAAAATTGACAGTGAAAATAACTCCCACTGGAGCATTTACCAAAGATCATGGTGATTCTCAAGTCCTGGTAATCTTTAAATCAAGACTGGATGTCCTTTTCTGAAAGACATGCCATAGGAATTGTTTCGGGGAAGTTCTATGGCTGTTAGACAGGAAGTCAGATTGGGTGATCATGAGTGTCCCTTCTGGCCTTTAGAATCTATGAATAAAAGAATCATAGGACTGGGAGGGACCTCAAGAAGTCATCTAGTCCAGTCCCCTGCACTCATGGCAGGACTAAGTATAGACCATCCCTGACATGTGCACCAAAGCTGCAATCCCTATGCTCTCCTGACCATAGGGCCTGTGATTTTTGCGTTAGTCTTTGCACCTTCTTCCCTGCTGCACATACCTACCTACAAGGGCCAGAGTGTCCCAAGCCAACAGGGGGTGGCCTAGGAGTATAGGAGACCTGAGTTCTCTTCCCTACTCCGCCTCCACCCTGCTTTGACAAGTCAGTTCCCCTGGGTCTTGTCTATTTAGACAGGGAGCTCTTCAGAGCAGTATCTGTCTGTTCAGTGCCTGTGCAATAGGACTCTGATATTAACTCAGGGCTTCCCTGTTAATAAACAAGAGCCTTAAAATGAATATACTATAGCTATGTAACTCTTCCTGCCAAATGATCCTAAATCACTTGGGATAATTGGATTGTTTCACAAAGAACTGGGCTTCTCTCTTCTTATGCTATAATCTCAAATATTTAAAATCCTGGCCGCCTTCCAATTAATTAGCTACACAGTAAAGGAAGTAATGAAAAACCAAGTGAAAGCTCTTCCATTTCCAGTCAACTCACTTCCTCACTAAAAAATAATAGCATTTCCTCTGTCATTACTCAATAGGAAAAGCTACTCTCATATGCCCCTATAACTCTTCTTTTGATTTTTTTATTGCTGTTCCCAGCCCTCACCCTGAAGAAAGTGGTTAACTGATTTCAGATAAAGAAATACAGGCAACTAACTCACTGAAAAGCACCTGGCCCAGATAATTCTTTTACGGAATCTCTTGGAACACAAAAACGAGGCGTGCTTGTGGCACCTTAGAGACTAACAAATTTATTTGGGCATTATTTGCTCTCCAAGGTGCCACAAGTACTCCTCGTTCTTTTTGTAGACACAGACTAACACGGCTGCTACTCTGAAACCTCTCAGAATACAGAGACTTCTCTAAGCACTCAGATTCAAAGCTTGAACCCAGATACAGCACTAACAAAATTTAATAGAAACCTGTTCCCCAACGTACATGTGTGACACAAGTTTTGCAGGATCTGAGACATTAATTATCATCTGACTTCTTTGATCACTTGACTCTAGTATTGCAACTAAAAATCTTTGTTTGCTTTCCCAATAATTTATTATCTCCAAGTCAATTTTAAATAAACATTAATTTAGTAGAGATAACAAGAACTCTATTTTTATTTTAGCTAGAAATCTAATGTCTCCTAAGACTGAAACACTGAAATAAGAATATCTGCTTCATACTCTGAAAATTGCTTGAAAATCTCCCCCCTATAACATGAATCTCTTTTGTGCAGAAATATGTCTTCTAGAATTTCTCTAAGTGACACCCGCTCTCAGCTTTTGGCTCTCCATTGAAAGTCAAGAGGAATGAAAACTAGTTGGTCCACAATTTACCTCCTTCCAATAAGCACCAACAAAGAGTCAGACTTATTTAGCATGTTACAACAGTTTATAGCTAGGAGTATTTTCAGAAAATTAAGAGGGAAAATGTAGTCTGAATATGAGGGAAACGTCTATGGAGTGAGCTCCGTAACACAGTAAGGTAGCTCCTAGAACTTCTGTGAGGATTTGCTATTACATACTTATTCCTGACTTGTTTACCAAGTGATCATTTGTGATCTAAAATGAATGTCATTGTAGCTCAATGTTTGTGCCCAGTGAATTCCCTGGGCAAACCCCTCTGTTTCCAGAAGATAATACTTGTATTGTCAGCTCTCTGGGGCATGGGCTGTCTTTTTTGTACTGTGTTTTTTATTCAGCCCCTAGCACAATGGGGGTTCTGGTCCATGACTGGGGCTTGCAGGCACTACAGTTATACAAATAATTAATAATAGAATCTACAGGCCAAGCTATTTGCAATATATAATCTGTTTTGTTGATGCACGATAGGTGGAATATTGAGGCCTTATTCACTTTCTATTCAGTCTCAGTTCCCTCCCAGTGAAGCCAACGAGAGTTTGGCAAGATCAGTCTTTAAAGACACCTGAAGTCTGTGGGTTTGGTTTTGTTTTACTATTCCTTTGTGGCCTCTTCCCACCTCACTACAGATTCCCAGTAAAGAAGCTCAGTATGGCGAATGGAGCATAAGGGCTAGCAGTCAGGAAGTCCTCTAGTTTTGTTTAAACCTAGCTCTGCTGCTGATTTACTGTGTAATTTTGGATGTGGTACTTCACTTCCCTGCCTCAGTTTCCTCATCTGTAAAATTGGGATAGGACTTACCCGCTTCACAGAGGTGTTGGTGGGGGGTATTAGTCAGTGATTGCGAATGTAAAATCTTGAGTAAGAGCCAACTCTTACTTGTTAGTAGTTTGCTCTGAATGGTTCCCACGGTATGCCTTCTGTTCCACCATCCCGTACTGGTGCTGAGAGGACACTCCAGTGTTAATGCTTCGCAAATAATTAAACTCCTGCAGGAAAAATCAATATTACATTAAATGGCATATATAAAGAGCTTTCCAGAGTCAACACTCAGCCTGCCTAATGAGCTATGGGATCAGCCCACCTGTGCTCTTTAATGCAATAAGAAATGTTCCTCTGTGCATACAGGTCTCGGATATGATGCCTTCTCATTATTTCTTTGAGGTTTATAATTTAAATCCTCTTTCTTGTACCTCCTGTGCTTGGGGCCACTTTGTTCTGCAGGAGCAAATAAGACTGTCTCTTCTCCTTTAGCTGTCTCCTTGAAAATCTGTTAAAACAACATGGGGGCAGGGGGAAGGCCTAGTTCTGCACCCATGGGCATCAGCGGGAACTTTGCCATTGATGTCAATGGGTGCGGATGCAGGCACATGGTGCAGAAAGTTTTCTTTAATATAATGAAATCCCAAGGAACTTTGGGCTCTTCCCTGCAAGGTACTGAGCTCCCTCAATGCAAGGAACATAAGATGGATGGAGGAAGTTGGGCACCTCACGTCAAGTTCTCATCACTCTGCAGGATTGGGCCTTGGTAGTGGTAGAAGACCAGTTTCCCAATAACAAGTCAAACCAGGTGCTGCTTTGCTCCAGCCTTGTGTACTCTGAACCCTTACGTTCAACATAAGATATTGTCCTGTGTGATCAAAGATGGGAGACCCTCAATAACTGAGGCCAATGGTGGGAGGGACACAGAAGGCATCTAGATTCTATGGTGATTGAGCACACTAGAAAAATACACATGCTTTTAGCTCTGGGGGTCCATGGTTTAGCCCCTGGTGTCTGCCAAGATGGCAGGTTTCACATAAGAGCCTGTGTATGCCTTCAGAAGTAATAGGTAAGGAAGACTGAGGAGGTCTGGTTTGAATTGTGTTCCTCTGAGCAAAAGGGTTCTGACTTCCCTAGGTATGTTGGTCGTCTTGTGCGCCTAACCTAAACTCAGGCCTCATTGACTGCAGCTGTGCTGGACATTAGGGTTTTTAGGGCTGTCCCTCCAGTCACAAAGGTAGATTGTCAGTGGATGAAGTGCAGGGTAGACAGGGTAGAGTGACCAGATGTCCCGATTTTATGGGGACAGTTCCGATTTTGGGGTCTTTTTCTTATATGGGCTCCTATTACCCCCCACTCCCGTCCCGATTTTTCGCACTTGCTGTCTGGTCACCCTAAGACAGGATCAACTTGATTATCCTGCTTTGAGTCTTGCAGCATAACCTTTAGACACTGCTGTGTCTAAAGGTCCTGCTGTAAAGAGGCTGCTAAGTCACCTTTATGTATGAGTTTTACCAAAGCAGAAAACAGCCTCTGCTGCTGCTGACCTATTGCTGTACTACAATGCCTGGGATAATCAGTGTTCAGTTGTTCCACTGAAAAATCCAATGTTTAATTGCCCAGTTCAACATTCATTGAGAGCAAGTGGGATTCATTATATATTTAACAGCTCATCTGGTGACCCTCAGTGTGAAATCGGTATCTGGCTTATTATAATTTCCAGGGCTAAATATCCTGCAGCTTAGCTCATTTCTGAAGAACTCGGGGGGTTTTTTCCTTTGTGAAACTTCTTAATGATGGAGCATAAACATGTGCTGGCATGGGGCAGTCTGAAGCAATTGCACACCTTTCAGAGGAACATTTTCTCTGGTTCTAGGGAAATGTGTTTATTTAAACTATTCTGTGAACAGAAAAATGTATCTCTGACCATTACCCAGATATCATTTCTCTTTACTCAAAAGATGCAACTGAAAATAAACCCCAGGGACCAAGGGCAGTGTTTCTTGGAGATAAGCAGGTTTGCAATAATATCCATATAATATGACATATAAGCATAATCACAGAAGCATCTTTTATGGTGGATAAAATGAACGTTAATTCTAAATGATACTAACATAGTGGAAACCTGCTAGCATTACACAGGGCACCTCCTAATATACTCTGTCTTTAACTTTCCGGTGCTCTTTAAAGAATGATTTGCAGCTCTAACAGTGGAATGACTGGAAAGAGCACTTTAGCAACAGAGCTAGCTGTTATTTCTGCTCAGGTAATTGTTGTGCAGTTACAATTTAGCCAGGCTGGCATTTCCTAGGAATGTGTGCAATTAAAGTCCATTTGTACAGAAAAAGCCATGGATTTACAAGTGCATTACAGAAATGACTGTTATAAAAACAAGCAAGCCATTTAGTAGCTTTTCATAGTCATCTCCAAAATGCAAGACAGGATGTATTATTCTAGAAGGTGGGCAGGGACGTGGTGGAATCTGCTTTGTTATCGTAATCCCTAGTGTCTGAATGGAGACATTAGGGAACTTCAGAAGCATTTCAGTTTCTGACCAGTTTATTTAACTCCTTACACCTTGGGTGGTCATTTAAACCTGTGCAAAATGGGTATGAAATTCTACCACAAGTGTAAGTGAATGGAGGATTCAAAGCGGATAGCTTACATGGATATAAGTGATGCAACAAGTGCAAGACAGTGAAAAATCTCTCCTGCATTTCTGGGATTGGATGGCTCTTCACTATGTAATCTACTCAGAGACAGAAGACAGACATTGGATAGAAGCCAAAAGGTCACATCCTCAGCTGATATAAATTGACCATGATGGAGCTATACCTACTTACATCAATGGAGAATCTAGCTTAAAATCTCCCACTCAGGATAACTAGACAAAACAAGAAGGGACAGAATGCAATTGAAGGTAACCCTTACTGAGACATCTGTTTAGTTGTCTCTTCTTTCTTGGTCAGGGTGGGGACCAAAGAGTTTCATTATCTCTGTTATAAATGACCTTCTCAAACTTCTTTGAAATACATTGCAACAGACAAAGCGCTTAAACAGATTTCAGTTCTCTTCCAAATTTGGCTGCGATGGATTGCACCTGAATGCGATCAATAGACTGAGGCCTCATAGGACTGGTGAAATATCTGCAAAATCACAGGGTGAAAGGAACAAACTGGGTCAGGAGAGTCTGAGCCATGTTTCTGAGTCTGCAGTAGATTAGACTGTGTGCTGATGTAAGCAAACTAGTCAAGAGTTGTTGGTTCAACTTTTTGACTTTATTCCCCTCCCCCCCACCCAAAAAAACCTAAAGGAATATATAGCCTCATCGTCATAGTAACTTCACTATAAGAGATGCAAAAAAACTATTTGTTTTGTATTTAAGTTGGCTCTCAGGAAAATTTCACCATCTGCTACCAATCCACGCAGATTTGGCTTGTGAGTGTGGTGAAAATGGTCCCACTGAGCTAGATCCAAAAAGGGATTTAGGTGCCTAACTAGCACTTTAGGAACCTATGTATAAAATTTAGATCCTCAAACCCTTGCTGCCTCATCCTAGGTGCCCATAGACACCTAAACATCTGTTGCTGGGCATGGCCATAGCCACATAAGTCCCAGCAGGATCCTCAAAATAGATGTTCCCCATTTGTGTCACCTACTAAGCCCAATCAATTAGGCCTTCTCAGAGGCTGCCTAAGAGCTTACCTACTGGATTGGCCCCACATAAAAGGTGCTTGTGGTTCAGCTATTGCTCTTATACTCAGTAGCCCAGAGATTAGCCCCTTATCCCAGAACACAGTTCCAGGTTCAAATCCCCACTCTGCCTGAATCAGACCGTTCAATATTCTGTTGAAGCTGTTCCACTCCGTATAAATTCATTGGAGCAGAGCTAGAACCGCAGTCTCTCATGTGAGTGCCCTAACCATTGGGATACAGAATCACAGTCTCTCTCTGGGCCACTGGAGACTTCAGTAGTTTGTACAACCTCTGTTTGAGAGATGCTTAAGCCAGGTCAGCCCTTAAACACACAGGGGAGGGTTTGCAGCATTGAGTCCTGAGTGGAGGGAGGCATCCCCTAAGAAGGTTGGGGTTTAGGCCTTGCCCCTCTCCCTACCATTTCCTATAGCAATGGGTCTCAGCCTTTCCAGACTACTGTACCCCTTTCAGGAGTCTGATGTGTCTTGTTTACCCCTCAAGTTTCACCTCACTTAAAAACTTCTTGCTTACAAAATCAGACATAAAAGTACAAAAATGTCACTATGCACATTATTACTAAAAATTGCTTAATGTCTCATTTTAACCATATAATTATAAAATAAATCAATTGGAATATAAATATTGTACTTACATTTCAGTGTCTTTTATATAAAGCAGTACAAACAAGTCATTGTCTGTAAGAAATTTTAGTTTGTACTGATTTTGCTAGTGCTTTTTATGTAGCCTGTTGCAAAACCAGGCAAATATCTAGAGGAGTTGATGTATCCCCTGGAAGACCGCTGCACACCCCCGGGTTGAGAAACACTGTCCTGTAGCTTAGGCAGCTCAGCACACTGGCTTTTATGAAACCCATTCTTAGGGGCCTAGCTCTCCCCATGCATTGTACCAGGAGCCTAGGTGCTCAGATGAAGAGTCCGCCACGTGGCAGGATGCCCAGCATTAGACCTTGCAATACAGAGTTTAAATCCCTGTTATGGATCTAGCTCCTTGTCCATATTTACAAATGATCAAAATGGTGAATTTTCCCAAATTTACCTGAGAGGAAACTTTTTCATTATTTTTTTGAGGAAATTTCACATTTTTAAATTCCCACAGGCATAGTATTTCATGGCCATTTGAAAAAAAAACCCTCTTAGCTCTTTCTAAAAGTTCAAAGTAAAATTCTGAGAGATACTGAAGCAATCGGTTTCTTCCTGGCAATTGGCTACCATTAGCCAGAACTGGGCTGAGTGAGGCCTACTTAAAGACTGCTGATTTGCATATGGCTATACTACTAGCTGCTGTCAGAACATCAATATAATTTGGATGCATGTAACCCATATTCGTTTTGATTTAAGTTAGTAACAAGCATTTATTTTATGCATTTTACTTCCACTTTTTCATAGAGAAACTATTTTCTACAGCTCTGTGAGAGGCTTTACCACTGAAAGAGCTCATTGCCGGAGCAGGGCCATCAATGGACTTTTATTTGTAGAGCTCACTGTACAACTGGGGCTTGAGAGAGAGCGGACATTCACTGGTATATTCTGGCTGCTTTGTATGATTCTGGTTATGCAAAGCAGCTACAAATGCAGCTTGATTGGGCACTTAGAATCCACACCAGCTGTGTCCTGACAGCTTCCACTCCTACTTTCTTGAAGCGGTACAACATTGAAGTGCAACAAGTAAGAAGAGAAGAAAAGTGAAAGAGTCAGTTGAAACAGACCATTTGCAGTACAATGTAGTTCCAGATTTGGAGGCCGTAACCCAACTTTCAGTTTCAGCTTCTACTCTTACTAGTTTAACTCTTAGACTTTTCTTACCAATAAAAATATTTTTAATCAGATGCTTAATTCTCTTCAAAGTAAACTCTGTGGGATTTTTAATGGCATATGCTAGATAAGCAATGTAGAATTTGGCTTACTATTAGTTTGCGTTCCACCTCACAATGAGAGCACTAAAAACTGCTTCAGATTAATAGTTTATTTGGTGAATATTATCTCTGAACATATCTCTAACAAAATGATCAAATATTTTTGGATGCCATCAGAAATGAAGGGGGGAGAACTAGAACAGTAGGGAAACTTCACTTTTTTTTCCAATTTATACCCAGACAACTTTGAAAATTCATAATTATCAGCCAATGAAGTATGGCTTTTTCTGGATTAGGTATGCGTACTCAGATTCCCCAATATAGACAAATGCTTCATGTACTGTTCCCCTTCAGCATCATATCGGAAAATCATAAATGTCTTCTCATTGTTTACTCACGTCTGGTTTAAAAATCAATATTTGTGGTAACTGACGATCTGCCTGGTACATATTCTATACCTGAAGGATTAGAGTATTATTCAATTACAGACAACTTATGTAGTTGTCTTTGAATATAGCAGTCTTGTCCTCTTAGTTGCTTTTGGTTTTAAAGAAGGCTTTAATATACAAGACAGATATTACCATTCCACCCTGTTAAATGTCTCCTCTCTATCCACTGACAGAGACAGCAGGGTGCATTGCAGACTCTCCATATTAAATTTTAATAAAGGCCTTGTTTTCCACTGATTTTTCTTCATCTCACTAAACCAGCCTGTGAAGCTGCACCTATTTTCATCCAGCCTTAATACAATATCAGGGCATATATGTCTACATTTAATAGTGATACAGGCAAATAGTCCTTGTACTCTAGTGAGTTGCTGACTTTCTCGAGCACTAACAGAGTTTTAGGTGAGGTTCAAACATCTCCTTTTCCTTGGTTTCTAACACAAGTAACTTACTAGCATTATATGAACTCTTGCCATCAAACAAACTTATATAATTATTATAATATATAATAATATAACTATGCAACAAAGGAGTAAGAGAACGTATGTGAATGCCCTGTAACCTAATAAAAATAGAGTAGTGATAGCTTAAACTACTGATGACATGTATCTCTCCATTTGTTAAATGTAGGTTAAACTGCAAAACTGTTCACCCTAAGGCAAATGATCTTATTTATTTCATAACTTCCTCACTACAATATCTAAGAAACAGAATGCATAATTAATAAGCTATTGATATGTCTTATACAGAACCTGTACTAACATTGAGAAGCTGTTGCTGGAATGTGTTGTAGAACAAGAAGCTTCCCTGTACAGCAGCACATTAAACTAGATATTTTAGCCATTGCTAGTGCCTCCCTCCCCTCCCCCGCAAACACACACACATTTTAATCATCTTAAATGGAAACAGGAAAAACAAGCACCAACGAATAAATGGGATAAATGCCAATGTGTAGGCTAAAGCTCAGGTCCTGTGGATTGTTTCCACATGGAATGTCATCGACACCAAATTGAGGCCTGGTCTACAAGGCAAAGTTAGGTCACCTTGCGTCATCTTAGGTGTACATGTGTCTACACTTAAACTTGTCTCCCATTGATGTAAATGCCCCATTACAGTGACACAGTAACAGCATCTCTCCCAGTGACTTTGAGCCATGGTCGATCATACAGAGATTGATGCAGCACAAGTATAGACACTGTGCTACCTGTGTTGACCCTGAGCCCAGGTGAGCTTGATGCCAGGGAAGGAACCTTGGGTAAGTGTGTAAATATATTTCCTGTTACAGTGATATGGCCCACACCGCCCCCAATTTAGCATGACACAACTATTGACTCGTCTCTAATTAACTGGTACTACTACCTCTTCCAGGATAACAAAGAGCAAGAGTTGGCATTTGTTTTTCATTCTTCTCTAGAGTTCATGGGGGGAGGGGTCTCTGTGCAGAGCAGTTTCTGTACACAGGGGTCTCTCTTGAATCCTCCTGAGAGATCTGGATGGATGTTTCACGGAGATACTTTGCAATCCTCTCCCAAAGGTTTCTAGGGATGGCTGCCTTATTTATTCCTGGGTGGTAGGACACTTCCTTATGCCCATCAGCGAAAATGTCAGTGGGCACCACTGCAGTAAACAGGCTAGTGGCATACAGGTCGAGGCAGCTTCTGGATGCAAGCGGCAGCTGTGCTCTCTGTACCTATGTTACCCTCAGGAGCTGCTCCGTGAATACCAACAACAACCTCGAACTGGTTCTCACAATGGCCAATATGTCATCCCCAAAATCGTCATGGTGCTGGCTGATTTGGTTCTTCTTATGGTCTGGAAACTCCCAGAGGATTGTGCTTCCTGCGCTTGCAATGTTCATGACAATAGTGCAGAGCTGAGTAGCTCCAGGCCTCTCTGTCAGAGATGGTGGACAGCAAGGAGAGCTGCGCTGGTTTGTGGGATTTTTTTAAAATAAGGCATAAAAATTATGAGTTACAGATAGTTGCATGCTGAGAAGTTGACCTCCCACTCACCCCACATGACTCATTCCTGCCCCACCATACATTGCCAAAACTTCCCAAAAAAGAGTGTGCTGGACAGTGGCAAGTTGCACTCTGGGACACCTACCCATTTTGCACCACACTGTGCATCAACACAGGAAGTCCACTATGAAAGTGCATAAGCAACATCCTGATGTCAGTAAGTTTGTGCCAGCATAACTTGCACTGGCAAAAGTTTGTAGTGTAGACAGGGCTCTAGGGGATCCTGCTTAAATTGTGTTTTGAGGAATAGTCAGTCTAAAGAACAAAGCTGCAGGGGCAGCAGCCCAGGGCTGGGTCATCTCCCGGGGCTAGAGCAGTGTCCGGGCTGGAGCGGTGGCCAGCAATCAGTTCCCAAGGGGGGTCTCACTGTTAGTTCCCCCCCTCTCTCCGCCGCCGAAGGTATTTTTGTTTATTGCCCATAACTGGTCTGTGGCATTTGCTGAAAATATGTGTGACATAATCTTAACCTTAAACATTATGCTTGCCTCTAGAAAGATCAACTTGTATCCTGTGTATGTATTTAACTTTAAGAAAATGGCTATTATACTCGAATTGCCTCCAGATTCAGTTTCCAGCCACACTATCAAAAAAATATTACTAACATTTTCTTAGGACAAACTTGTATTAAAATCAAAATGGAATGAGCCCTCGTTCTGTAATGTTTGCCTCAATCCTCAGGAGGATTGTAACGTTGTGAAGGAAAAACAAACCAAGAAACAACAACAAACAAATCTAAGTAAGGAGTTAATATTAAACTTGCATCCTGGTGCTGCATTCTTTACTCTCTCAACTGGCCCATTATTAATTTGACCAAAACACAAGTGAGTAAGGCACTAGGCTGGGACTTGAGGGAATTTGACACTATTCCTGACTGTGCCACAGACTTCCTGTGTGGTTTAGGCAAGTCAGCTAATTAATCTCTGTGACCCAGATTCTCAAATATATTTAATCACCTAACTCCCATTGGTTCAATGAATTAGGTACCTTTGAGGATCTGGATCTCGGGGCTTTATTCCCTCATCTTTCAAATGGGGATATTGCTTCCTTTCTATCACCCATTTGTTCATCTTGTCTGTTTTGGAGGGTCTGTTTCATACTATGTGTTTGTACACTGCCTAGTATATCACAGCACTGATCTCAGCTGGGGCTCTCAGTAGTACTGAAACCCAAATAACAAACAGCACAAGTTTCCTTTGGAATCAGCGAGGCCATAATATGGATCCCAGACTCTCAGGAGTACTTAGTTATAGAAATAGTCCCTACAATCCACGGGAATCTTTAGTACTCTCAAGTTGTTATAGTTTAAAATAATGCTTTACATGTAAAGGGTTGGATCTTCCAGGCACGCACACTGAACCTCGCCTCCGCTGCAATCTCTCCTCTGGGGAACATAGTCTCAAAATGAACTTATTTCCTCCTGGGTTACAACTAAAGAGTGTCCCAAATAAAGAGAGTCCTCTCTCTTTGAGGGCTTGTCTACACTTATGACTAAATTGGTACTGTTGCAATCGATGCAACAGCGTTGATTTAGCAGGTCTGGAGAAGACCTGTGAAGTCAATGGGAGAGCACCCACCTGTCAACATCTGTACTTCAACTCCCCAAGTAGTGTAATGTAAGTCCATGGGAGAGTGTTTCCCATTGACACAACACAGTGTAGACACCACTGTAAGTCGACTTCAATTACGTAACTTACTTAACTGAAGTAGCGTAACTTAGATCAACTTACAGCTTTAGTGTAAACTCACCCTGAGCTTCTGACCTAGTTTGCTTCTGCCTGGTATATAAAGCATTTTAGCCTGCTTTACTAGTTCCAGTTGCCTTGACACTCCAGAACCTGAGCTATGCCAAGAAGCATAGGAGGGGAGTGGCTTTTGGGTTTAATCCCCTTGATCGCCCCAATATCAGCATCTCGAGGCCTCAGGATCCAGACAAACTGTTCACACTTTCATACTGTCTGCTTAATAGAAGATTAACACAAAGTGATATCAAAGTAAATAATCGCCGTAGCAGCTTCAGCCCTGACTGAAACAGGCACAATTCCCATTGCTACTGCTGCCTCACATTAAATCTCTGTGCAGCTGAATTAAGTGGGTACAAAAACAGTTATGTTGCTATTTTAGAAACAGCACTTTGAATGTGTCTTGGCTTGTCTGTAATCTGATTATATAAAACATGCTAATGAATGCCTTACTAATCTGCTGATCAGGCATTTTCTCGAAATTAATAGAATAAGTTTTACTTTGCTCAAGTGAATTATTGGCTAAATGTCTGCAATATTATTTGGGAAACCTTTGTGAATTTACATTACAAGGAAGCCTGACGCACCATGGGAGCTCAGATCCCATAGAGAGGAGTTTAGAAAAACTTTAGTGAGAACTGGCTTTTTTGAGAAAGCTCCCTCACAATAAAATTCCTCTTTAGTGTGTTAAATAGCCATAGGCCAATAGTCAAGTTGTCCCGGTGAGTTTTGTTAGCAAGAATGGTCATTGCAGAAAGCCGATGACGCTTTCATGCTCACGTTACAGTTTGCTGCTGGAGAGTTGCTGTTCGGGTTAAAAGTGTGGAATGTTACTGACCAGGATGGATTTTTAAAAACAGCTAGCTGAAGCAACCTCTATCCACTGCTGAGCTTGTGCTTACAGCCTGCTGTTTATAGGATCAGGCTCCATTAGCCTTTGGAATAAGCATGTCCAGAGACCATGATACAAACCTGGTTCTTGGGAGATCCAGGTTCAATCTGTGCTCTACCATGGCTGATGTAAATTGGCATAGCCCACATTGACTTGAATGAAGCTCTGCTGCCACTTCTTCACTTAAGTACCTCTGTGACTCCCACTGCAAACAACTTGTCCAGGGTCACATA